>MU836971.1:124761-170658 GCA_029603245.1 Rhizopogon salebrosus TDB-379 | reverse complement strand
GGCGAAGTGAGTCGTCGACTGACTGTCTGGCTTTCACACTTCGTTCGTCTGGTCAGTGAATATACTGTCTGGTTGACGGAGTCACCCGTACACAATATCACGACAGAATTAATTCCAGGAGAAACTAGACAAAAATTGCAGCGACACGGTCAGGTAACTGAGATCTCCAGTGAGATAACGTGTGATTTACTGTGCAACCTCAACAACTTACTACTAGGTCTAGATGTGCAACCGAGGATGGACTTTCAGTTTCCGGACAGCACTTCTGCTTGATTGCGGACTAAAACAGCATGAGCCCTGTGACGAAATCCCATGCCAGACGGATTGCAACTCCTAGCTCTGTTTCTTCCCAGTCAACTTAGAAAATCTCATCCTCCCACTCCGGCATGTAGGCGCAGGGACAGAGGCAATGGATGGGGGATCAATGCGGCTCCGCATTACATACCATGCAGAGAACAAGTGAGGAACTGTGTCAATAGATTGGACCCGTATGTCCATTGTTGCCAGACTCGGAGCTGCATCCTGATGTCTCTAGACAGTCGAAGGCATCTATCATTGAGTACTGTAAATGATAACTCAGGATTGTCACACGTGTAAGATAAAGATACAATCATACCGTTGCGAAGCGGAGTGCAATCTCTCGCAAGTATCTATTTTTCTGCAAGTATCTTCACCAATCACCCGGACTGAGTCCCCGGCTCCCTCGGGACCATTGTTCACAACCCAAGACAAAGTTGGCAGATGTTCTATGAACCTGAGAATCAGATTGCAATGCAGATACAGACATTGCTTCAAACTGGTTTGTTGTGTCTGCAGAATTTGGGGACGGAATATATTCAAACCCCTATTAGTATCCCAATGCTTCTAGGTTTTACGCTTAGCAATACTGACGGCCAAGCACACGATAATCCATGAATGAGTGTTCAAGCGAAGTGTCATGAGAGCAAAAAGTAAAAATTTACGAGAGTAGGCAACAACAGAACAAGGAATGACGAGTGTGGAATGTAGCGATAAATTTGAACAAATGAGGCCTTGGGCTGTTTCTACACTCATTAGTTTGGTACATATATGCGCATACTACCGGACTCACCGCTGCTTCATACACTCAACCTTTCTAGCCTATATTGCGACGCACGAACCGAAGACAGAGTTGGTATGGTTCGTGCTTGAAAAAAGCAAGTAACCTGCCGTGAATCCTCGCTATCTCAGATGTCCTGTCAGTAAAGGTCGAATACGAATAATGTTTAGTGCACTGACTTGTCCAAGACCAATCCCAGGAGATCCTAGGTCACTCAAGCGTAGATAGGCATAGGCACGCCAGAAGAAAACTATGCCGTGCTTGCTCTCGTCAATTTCTTGATGCTCCACAACAGACCTTGAGACGACAGCCCACTGGGACGAGTTGGGTTACAGGTATTCAAGCACTATGGGCTAAATGTTTGAGGATGTACGGACTAGAGGCCTTATCCTGAAAGGTAAAACTTAGCTAGCACGTATAAAGGGAATGGCGACTAACCCATTGGCTGGAGTGGATAACTGTGCATGCTTTATTCTATGCCATGATACAGATAGGTTCCAGCGATATTTCGGTGATGCCAACTCGAAGCTCGCGACGGTGGTATCAATTTTAGGTGCCAATTAAGAAATTACAGTGATAGTATCCGTGATTCTGCCGCATCATGGTCCTTTCACCAGACTCAACGGTTGTCCTCTTGGAGAGAACTCTGGTGTAAACCGAGACAATTATTTGAGGTGGTCCAGACAAGAATTCCGATTTTGCGAGTAGAAAAATCAGTGCTTCTCTCAGACCGAGGGAATCTTAACGGAGAATTCCAGAGAGGTTTGGAGAAGATTTCGGCTTGAATTGGCGAGCGGAGTTGGGGCAACAAGGGTTCAATTTCAGGTGTGGTAAACCTGACAGCCACAAACCACCAGAATTTCACCCGCTGCGGTCGTCCAGGAAAGCAAAAAATCGTTCAGCTCCGACCACTCAAGCATAGTGCAAGGGGACCCCGAATTTCTTGAACTGCCGATATTCTGAATCAAGAAATGACGCGAGCGTCTTCGAATCTTCGATATCCCATGGCGTACCCATGGACGCCTCGCATGGGCAAGCCACCCCGACGATCTTTTGCGTACTCCTCGAGGGAATATAGCAACGACTTGGTCGCATTTCAAGTTAGATGGATCGCAGCTCAACTTCCCCTTGACGGTGTCGCGAACCGACACTACGACGGTGAAAAATCGCCATTTTTCCCATCAGCAACAGGACTGGGGGCCTTCATCGTTTCTGATCTTGATTGTATTTCTTCTTCTTATGTTGGATCACTTGGACCCGACATTCATTCCACTGGATCCACGCAATTTTTTTTGGAAAAGTTGAAGTAGCTTACGATGCATGGGGGCCACTGAGACGGGGCATAGACACTGGTGAGTGTCTTGTTCACTCAAACCACTTTTTGTTTCTGGGCATATCACAACTTGGGTGGCAGTGGGGCCACGACGCTGCCGATATTGAGGGCGCATGCGCCTGGTTGAGGCTTTGGGGGGCGGTCTTGAGGCAGCCATAGTGACCATCTTGACTCACACCAACGCTGCTGGGGACATTTTGAGGGCTTGAGGGCACACTACTGAGTCGCATTTCACGTTCATGATGGCGGTTAGGAACTTGCCTGGCTCGTGCGCTGAATCACGCAAAATAGCGTGACGCCCCTTTTTGGGTCACGTATCGCGTCACGATATTATTATGTCACGCTGTCCCTGCTGGCTCAGAGCGCAGGGAACAGCTCGTGCATTTGGACGCCTCCTGGCATGTGGAGGGGGATGGCAGTCGTTCAGAATGGTTGATTAGTATATTTCAGAGATATTGTGTACCATATAACCAAGAGCTCTTCATGGGAGAGTCTGCGTACTAGAGCCTTTCGTTGCCAGTGTACTCACTTTTCCTTTCTTCTTCAGCTAGGGACCAGATGGTGTCTCGTCCTTGCGGCATGCTTGGTCCAAGCAGGATCCAGGAGGTCCAAGAGGTTGTCGTTGTCGATATCGTATCGTGGAGATTGGACGCAGGGTCCTGGAATGATGGCCCGTATGTTTGACAGGACGATCTGTCGCCCAGCCAAAATCATACTGTCCCTCCTGCACTCCATCTTGTAGCTCTCGTTTGGTCGATCGAGGCATGTTCTGGATAGACGTCGCTCCGATACCTCGAGAAATGGTCCCGCGGAAGCAAATTTTGTACCAATATTTGAGGATTCGCATTGAACTGTAATGTCAATCTGGAAACAGGCTCCCACCACACTTGCTCAACCTTGTCGGAATTGCGAATTCGGGTGCTAGTCTCAAAATCTTCTTCGCTTTCTTTCCGCCCAATATAAACCCTATGCCTGCACGCAGGGTAACCGACGTTCCTTTTCCCTCTTTTTCACTTGTGTTGAGCCAGTACTCGACGAACGACATGCGTCTACCCAGTTACAGGACATCCCACCTGCTTCGCTTCCACCCTTACCCGAGGGTGAAACTGAGCAACCGTGAGATCATGGTGAGCCATGCGAACCTATGGCATCTCAGTGCTATTTTTGATACTTTTCGCTACGTAGCAGACCTTCGACGACCGCTTCAGCAGTTCCCAGGACGATATTGTTGGAATCAACGAAATGACTGGGTTCGACCCTCTCATCTTCGTGCGTAGTTTTTTTTTACTGTCTTGTAGCCCGACTTAGCCCTCCTTGCATGCAGTCTGACCTCCAGGAGGAGCAACACACCGATGCCGTGAACCTCCAAGCAGCTATCGAAGGTGCCGAAGCGGCCGCTCAACCTCGAGTGAGGCGTTTGCCAAGCTTGACTATTATTATCATCGTACGTTGGCTTGCATTGCTTGGTTTACGTCTGTTAATCATAACGCGTCGCGTCGATAGGACCTTGCAGCGATAGTGGCAAGGAAGCTAACTTTCAAAACCAAGTAGCGCGCCGACGCAGTACAAGCATACTTTCTACTCAGTACTCGATACTGAGACAATAAAAGGGTGCGTTTCAACAAGTTACATATGCTATCCATCCACTAATTCCCGTCATTCGCTAGTTCTCTTTCAATATGTTCATTATCATACTTATCATCTTGTACTATACACTCGCTCCTTGAACCACCATCCCTCCCTACTTTGACATCGCGTTTTCTCTCTATGCTATCCTACGTCATCCTTGTATTATACCGTGCATACATCTAGTCAACATCCAGTAAAAGGTGTCCATATACAACGACTTCTGAATCCTACGCCATCGATGAATTTGAGATTGCAGGCAGCGTACTCCAGAGGGCGGATTCTGGACCGTTCGTACTGTGCAACTAGGAACTATACCAGAACTTTCTGTGTTGGCACTCCAACCCACAAAGGTAAGTGTCGCTTTGCATCCCCGCGCGTTTCAGAAGTCTCTGGCAGCCAGCTGCTATGAGGTTCCACTGAGGGCAAGAAGTTTTTGCCGAGTGTCGTCCAGCACCAGTAATAGATCTCGACGAATGAACTTTTCTGCAATCCGTGATCGTCACCGATTTATGATCGTTGATCCGGGTCTGATCTGCAAGTGCCGCACTGTGCCACATGGGGCAACCCCTTGGGGTCGATCAGTCTTAATTATGGTTTAACAAATGATATGCTTCTGGGAACATTGGGCAATGCAATCATAAAACAAATGCAGCGTCGAGAAGACTTCCACAAGGTATCACTCAGAACCCTCCTGCCGCCATCCCTCCAAAGTCGGGAGGAAACCGCTCAGGTGGTATTCCCATCATGGGGTCTCCTCTTGACCCAGCAGTCTTCGCTACCACAGCAGCGTGTACGCCCTCGAGGGCTTCTGTCCACTTCTCAAGTGCAGCATAACGTTTCTTCTCCAGTGCTTGGCTATGAATGATTCAGTATACCTCGGGCGATCAAAAGGGGGGGAAAAGACCGAAATCTGCTCACCCTCTGTCGAGTTCAAGACGCATGCCAACTTGGTCAATCCGACCATCAACCTTCCCCTCAAGAATAAGCCCAATAAGGAGCTCCTCGACCTCGGCTATTTCGACGTTAAGTTGCTAGGCGACCATGAGTATGATATTTCGTAAAGGATCGAAAAAATTACTTTGGCAAGGAATGAGAGCTCAAGTCTTGTGTAGGGTTTGATGAGGTCAATCAAGTAGGACGTGCGCAAACTACGCAGTAGTTCGCCGATATATGATCTGATGAATGGGTCATCCATAATCGTTGTCCGGTTATCTGCCACCATGTTCAACACAGTTCATTGGATACATAAAGCGCCTAACCTCGCAAGATCTTCTCAGCTAGGTGAACTTCTCTGCGTTGATAGGCATCTACAAGATCTGTCATTGCCTTGATCTGCGAGTCATTCTTGTATGGCTTTGTCTCTTGGGAGTCGAACGGGTTGACTTCAGATCCGGTGAGCATGTTCGCCAGGACAAGGTATTTGAGGACCTGGATGCGCTGTGGAGAGCCAGCTTCATCATAATTGCGGAAGGACTCGAAGAAATCTTCCGAAGCACGATTCCATTGTCCTATGCAGTACCATCAGACATACCGGAGACTAGGGAATAAACAATACTCACTTTCACCCATCCACATCTTCCCTCCGCACTCCTTAATAACGCCCATGATCCGTGGATGTGGAATCGCAGAACGTACGCTATTTGATGCATTGTAAATTTCCTGTGATGGGCATTTCGGTTAGGCTTGAAAAACTGAAGGGACGGCAAGCTCGTGCACCTTGAGCTTTTTAACGTTACGCATCTCATTGTGCATTTGGATTTCGAGTGCATAGATCTCAAGGAGCTGAGTACCCCGTTGAGATTGATCTTCACCGTCCATAGCAGCTTTGGTCGTGGCATGCAAATCACGGATGAGCTGATAGGGTAACTAATATGGATGAGGCAGATATGAGAATAGATGAGGAGTACCTTCGTTAAACGCCCATACTCTTTTCGATCTAGCCAAAGCTTCGCCAGCTTCAAGTTCGTCTTGACAGACAGACGCTAAGGCAGTGTCAATGTTTCTCAGAGAGCGTAGCTCACTGTATTAGTACTCACATCGTTCTTCGCCTCCTCAAGCGCATCCTTGGTCACCTGATAGAACTTTTCTAGGACATCTACCTCGACAGGGCCACTCTTCCCAGCACCAACATAATCAAGGATGCCATTGATCGTCTTCTCAGAGTAGTTTCGTGTGACTGCAGACTTGGTGTAGGTTAGGAGTTGTGTGTATGTCTTCAAAGCATCGGCGGGTCGGTGTAGCTGTAGGAAGAGAAGCTTGGTTGATTGCTTTAGTGCTTTGAAGCCCCTGGAGAGCACCCGTTAGAATGTAGTTGTTTTACAGGTAGGTGAAGCGTACCAGTCTCCTTTCTCTGTTTCCTGGTCTACTATCGCGCGAAAATCCTTCAAGGCTTCTTCTGGATTATCTTCTTTCTTCGCTAGGGGGAAGACATACGTCAATGACTTGTCATCTCGTGTACACCTGATTACCCACATTTTGCGGTATAGTACAAGTTTTCCACATCAGCACTCCCAGATTCGTTGGCTTCGTCACCGTCGGAATAGTCGAAACCATAATCCTGTGAAATAGTTTGCGGTCAGCTGAACCATCCAAGGGGCTGATAAAGAGTGCACGACCTCGTCATCGCTGCCCTGCATATAATCGGCATCGTCGTCATCCATCGTGAGTGGAAGTTATGAAAGGGAGGTGATATTATATGAAGACGCCGGCTAATGTCAACTTGTCAAGGATGAAATGACGGATGGACTTCGTGTAGGAGTTCAGAATCTGATCATGATATACCGCGCCACACTAGTAATTTGAAGTGCCTTGTTGATGCCCGCAGCGTCAATATTTTAATCCTTGACAGTGCAACTCATGCATCGCGGAACTTGATACGTAGATTGATACCAAAGGTTTATAATACATATAAGAGATATATAGCACAAGTATGTGAGAGTGATGGCATAGAGAGCGATTCGATCGAGGTGGTATTGATGTGTAGCATATAAAGCAGTTTGAAGTTTTGACTTTGAAGGGGCGAGAATATGTTACATTACTAGGTGTGGTGATATATTACAAGTTGGATTTATGGGGGGTACTGCTGGAGTGCATCAGCCTGACCTGCATGGTGTCGACAGGCTACTTGGTTTTGAAAGCTAGCTTTCTTGTAACTAGCCCCACGAGGTCCTGCCGACGCGACACTTTACAATGAGCGGATGGAAACCAAGCGATGCAAGCTAACGTACCACGATTAGAATAGTTAAGCTCGGTAGACGCTTCACTCTTGGTTGGGCGGCAACTTCGGCAACTTCGACAGCTTCTTGCGGGTTCACGGCATTGGGGTGTTCGTCCTCCTGGGGGTCGGACTACATAGAACTAAGTCGGGCTACGAGACGATGAAAAGAAAACACGCACGAAAATCAGAGGGCCGAGCGTGACGGTTTCGTCCTCTTCAGCAACACCGTACTGGATGCTGACACTGCCGAGGCGGTCATCGATGGTCTGCTACGTAGCGAAAAGTATCAAAAATAGCACTGAAATGCCATAGGTTCGCATGGCTCACCATAATCTCACGGTTGCTCAGCTTAACTCTCGGGTAAGGGTGGAAGCGAAGCAAATAGGATGTCCTGTAGCTGGGCAAACGCAGGTTGCCTGTCGAGTACTGGCTCATTATAAGTGAAAATGAGGGGAAAGGAATGTCGTTTGTCCTGCGGACAGCCATGGAGTTTATATTGGTCGGAAGGAAAGCGAAGAAAAAAATTGGGGTGAGTACCCGAATTCGCAATTCCGACATGGGTGGGCGAGTCTGGTGGGCGCCTGTTCCAGATGGACATTACTAGTCCCGTCGACAATGAACCCGCGCTATGGTGTTGAACTAGTTCACTTAATGACAAGTCGAGCACCTTGCGGATCCTCATTTGCTTCCACGGGACCATTTCTCCAGGCATCGCTCGTCCCGCCATCGACAGCGCGAAACGAAGATGAGATGAAGTGCAATGAGGGACAGCAAGATCATTACTGGGAAATTCAACCCTACGATTCCAGGGACCTGGACGTCCAATCTCCATGATACATCATCGACCCTTGAGCCTCTTAGGTCCCGCATGGATCAAGAATGCTACCAGGAATCACCATCTGGTCTCTAGCTGAAAAGAAGAGTAAGTATATGGAGGCTGGAGCACATGGACCCTCTCATGAAGAATTTCGGTGGTATGGTACACAATATCTCTGGAATGCACTGATCAACACCCCGAGCGAATCTCATCCCCTCTACATGTCAGGAAATTCCACCCAGTGCTGAGCTACTCCCTGACCCTGAGCCAGCGGGGACAGCGTGACAAAATAATTTCGTGATGCGAAACGTGACCCAAAAAGGGGCGTCACGCTATTTTGCGTGATTCCACGCACGAGCCAGGCAAGTTCCCAACCGCCATCATGAACGTGAAATGCGACTCAGAAGTGTGCTCTCAAGCCCCCTCAAAATGTCCCCAGCAGCATTGGTGTGAGTCAAGATAGTCACTATGGCTGCCTCAAGACCGCCCCCTCCAAGCCTCAACCGGGCGCAAACGCCCTCAATATCAACAGCATCGTGGCCCCAATTTGTGATATGCCCAGAAACAAAACCATGGTTCGAGTGAACAAGACACTCACCAATTATTATGCTGTGTTTCAATGGGCCCCATGCATCGTAACCGTAAGCTGCTCCAACTTCTCCAAAAATTTGCGCGACTCCAGATGGAAAGAATGTCGGGTCCAATGATTCAACAAAAGAAGAAATGTCCTCAAGATCAGAAATCATGAAGAACCATAGCCCCATCGCTGATGGAAAAAATGGCGATTTTTCACCGTCGTAGTGTCCGGATTTCGACGCTGTCGAGTTGGTGATGTTGAGCTGTGACCCATCAAATTGAAGTGTGACCAAGCCGTTGCGTGCCTTCGAAGAGCATGCAATACACCATCGAGGTGACTCGTCCACGAGACATCCATGGGGTGCGCGAATGGGACAGAAGAATCGAAGGCGCTCGCGTCTGTCTTGATTCAAAATATCGGCAATCCAAGAAATTCGGGGGCCCTCTTGCACTATGTGCTTGAGTGGTTGAAGCTGAGCAAGGTTTTGCTTTCCAGGATGATCGTAGCGGATGAAAATATGGTGGTTTGTGGCTGTCAGGTTTGCGCTAGGTCCAGACCTTGAAATTGAAGTTGCCACAACTCCGCTCGCCAATTCAAGCCAAAAATCTTGCAAACTTCTCTGCAAAGTCCCGCTATGGTTCCCTCGGTTTGGTAAAACCACTGGTTTCACTACCCTTTCCAGTCGGGACCACCTTCAAATATTTGTGTTGGTTTATACGAGGGCTCTCCAAGACAACTGGATGATTCCAGTGCAAGAGTGGTGATGCGGTTTGAGTCGTGTGGCATACTACGACGAGTGGTGTAATTTCCAGCCGTCTTAACTGGCACCACGACGGTCCCGTTTTCCATTGATACGTACCACCGTCTCAAGCACTATGGCATCACCAAAGCGAAGTGTCTCTGCAACTGTTGTCTGGAATAAGCATGGGTAGTAACTACTCTAGCCAACGGGTTAGTCGCCATTCTTTTATACCTGCTCGCTAATTTTTGCCTTTCAGGATAAGCCCTCTGGTCCGTTCATCCTCAAGGTTTGGCTCACAATCTCTTGTATCATGAATACCTATAACACGACTCGTTCCTGCTCGCCTCCACGAGCTGCCGTATCAAGCTACCTCATACCTCCTGTGTACCCACGGATTGAGGAAGGCAAGGTTCATCGGGCGAGGCGTTTGTTCGGACAGCCTACTCCACAAATTCTGTCAACATTACATATTCGCTACCTATCTACGACTTTGGTGACCTGGAATTTGGTGTCTTTTCCACGTTTTCAGTCAGTCAGTGCATTCACCATTTTTTTCGTATTTGATCGCGGATGCTATGCTACCTGTTTTCTCCATGTACGGACTTTGTATACATCTCAACTGTTACGTCTTCGTCATCATATTCATGGACTTGCAGATGGTGCTGCTTCACAAACTGGATCGTTGTGTAACTCGCAGTGGTAATCGGTGGATGATGTGCGCATATGTGCCAAACCGCATAGGAATTGTTCAAGCCTCACCTCAGAATATGATTTTTCGAATTACTCGCTACATTCCACTCCATCATCATTCCGTTCACTCACACGTTGTCGTTGCTTACTCTCTCACTTGAACTCATTTATGACGTAGGCCTGAAGCTCCTCGCGGGCTAACACAATGTCGCGCAGTTTACCATGGCAAATGGATGTTGTATTTCAGGCATGCAACGCGGGGCTCTGGTGCAGTATGGACTGCAAACGTAAAGGAGTGCATCGTCAAATGATGCTTGTTGAAAGTAATTGATAAAGAACACCGCTGTGCTTTGTGATGGTGTGAGAGATCTCTCCAATCATTGAAAATCAGCCTTAACCCCCTTTCACTAGTATGTTCAAGCAGATTTAATCATTTAGTGGCATCTCCAGCCACCACGGAAGCCTTCATCGCCAAAGGTTTTTTCTATACACGGTGTTGAAGGAAGGGTTGGATTGTCGCCGGGGAGCATCAGACAGAGACGATCCAGCCGTCAACGAAGTACTTTCGCGCATCCGCAAAACCTACTGGAGTAATTTGTCTGAAATCGATGTGCAAGCCATCGGTAAATCATATAACCCCTCGCCCCAAAAAATCGTATGGTTCGAATTCGACAACCAACGCAGCTAGAGCGTAGAGCGTCGCTCGCGACTTTGCAAGCCACTCACTGTGGGGCTCTGTGCACCGTAAGGTCACGAATGTAGATGCTCCATACCGTCGCTGAGCCGGGTGTAAGCATCTAAGATAGCCGAAGCATGTACTCGACTCAAAAACGGTCCGTCTTGAAGCACGTCAGGTTTCCATCGGCGCCTGGTAGTTCTTCAGCTCGACCTAATAACTTCATACTCCAGTTGCGGAACCCAGAACTTTTCTTGGAACAGCCTGAGTTTAGCGCCGTCCAAATTTTAACATCTGAACGCAACTGTATATATGATAGTCGTCAAGACGCCCAAAGAGAGACCGATATAAGTAGAAACGAACCGACGTCGGGCATGATGGGCCTGAGAGGTGGTCATCGAATTCGAGTTGAACGACTTATGGCTCTGCAGGATGTGAAATCATGGACCTTGGTAATGACACCAACTGAACGGGCGAGTTGATTTCTGATTTCTCCCCAGTATGGTGTTCTGAGGCGTGTGGGCGAGTCCATGACTCATCTTGTGGAAATCTGGCATTTGTTCAATAAATCGTAGCTGCGCGCCAATCCCCGACTCCGGCGGAAAGACAGTGAGCAATTCATGATATGATACGGTCATAAATAACGGCACAACTTCACGTTAGAGCCAAGGCAAAGAGAGCACCATGAAGTGATTCCAATCTCCTCATGTTTAAAACCAAGTGCCATCCTGTTCAAGTCTGGTAAATGAACTCTTTTTGGTCGGCGATTGACCGAGCCTTCCTCTTACCCGTGAGTGAGTCGAAAAAGGCAGATGGAATGTATTTAGCACACGGCAAGAGCTCATGACCACTTCCATCTGACAGAACCTTTCCCACTTCGCAGAGTCTATATGTCCGTCCGACCCGGAACGCTTCCATTACTCAGAATCAGTGGCTCTACAGCAATAGCAATCACATAGCAAAAAGCATAGCGAATAATAAATACGAATGGATTATTGCTTAACTTGTAGTAAATTAACATATGATCCTCAGCCAAGCTTCACCTTCTTCGATGGCTGTGGCGTCCCTTTATCACCCTCCTTGCGCTTCTTAGTCCCTGAACCGACCTTGACTCCACTCAGTAGTTCCTTGACCCGGTCGTGCACGCCCGCCGCGATGTACCCGACTTCAGAATCCGCGCCATTGAATGTGATGGCGTTTCGGATCATGAGGTCGATGTCAGCCTCAAATGTCTCCACCGAGTCATACTTGTCCGTGTCCAACTTCTGGCGGATCGTCCTCAAGTCTCTTGCGTCTTTCTTCGGTATGACATCAAAGTACGTCGGAATACCCAATAGGACAGGATCCACGGGTTCTCGGAACACCCAAGAACTATGACAAAAGTTAAGCGTGCTTCAACCATCATGGATAAAAGAACTTACATGTCCTCCTTCACTAGCTGGGTCATCATCGCTTGTAGGCTCCTCTTCTCCGCGAACGAAAGCTTCCTCTCTATCACCTTCGCCCACTCTTTCCTGAAGACTTTCTCCACCACATCCGCACAGTTGACAGGGTACGTGGTAGGTGGGTTGAACTTCCGGCAGTTGCTAAACACCAGCTCGACGTCCTTTTGGAAGTCCTCCATGGTCGAATACTTGCCCTCGTTCAAGCGCTGAGTCATAGTGCCAAAGTCCATCGGGTGTTTGATCTCCTCATAGTACCTACAATGATGTTAGCATCAGTCATGCCAATGCAAGTTATCACTTACGTAGGACAACCATCTCTCTCCGGATCCACAGGTTGAGTGAATATAATGCACTCCGGCACCCTGAGGATAGCCTTCAGAATATCCCGACACTTCTTTTCGTTGAGTGGAGCCGAAGCCTGCATCTTGCGAGGCTTCGAAGGCGTCGGTGTACTGCTGGGCACAACTTCCTTCTCTTTGCCTTTGATAGAAATGCGCGGAGGTTCGGCAGCAGATTCATGATCACGAAGATTCGAGGGTTTCTCTTTTTTCGGCTTGCTAACAGATGCTTTAGGAGCAGACTCAACGAATGGTTCTGCAGCTGGAGTGCTGCTCAAAGAGGGAGCGCTTGGCTTTTCCTTCCTGGATAGAGACGGGGCCAACGAAAGCATTTCGCTGTCATTGTCGTCAGCACTTGTCTTCCTACGCTTCCCAGGCGGTCCGCTACCCGAGGCTCTGGCAGGTGGAGATTCGCGCGGAACATCTTTAGTCTTGCGGGTGCGTTTTTCCTCGTCCTTCTCTCGCTCAATCGCAATGACTTCTTGTAACAGGTCATGGGAACCATCATCAACGTAAGGTGGAGGCGCCTCGTCGATAGCTTTTGGCTTGCGCTGTTTAGTTTTCTGTGAAGCCTTGGGTACTTCTGCTGCCTTCTTTGAGGGGTCTGGTGGCGGTACCTTGACATGCGAACCTCCAACCTTGAGCTTGATCATCGGGCGTGGTGGAGCCTCTGACTCTGCTGGAGGTGGCGGCGGAACTGAGATAGTAGGAGGCTTCGACGAAGCGGCGACGTGTTTCTTTACAACGATAGTGGGCAAAGTCTCCACAGGCGTAGGCTCTGCATTCTTGCTAGCAGCTTCAAGGGTCTTCTGAATGCGGTTCCACACTAGCAAGAGATGAGGAAAAGCGATGCTTTTACACCATTGCACTCACGTTTTTCGAAGAATGTCTCCAAGAATATAGCCTCAGTATGGGCATATGTTCCAGCAGGATTGTACTGCTTCGCATTCACAATCATGAGGCGGAAGTCTCCCTCGAAGGCAAAACGGTCCTTGTACATGCCCGCCTCAAGCTTAGCGCCCATGGTGCTGAGGTCCATAGGATTCTTGATGACCTCATAATAGCTATACCACTACATAAGAAAAAGCGGAGGGATATCATGAAAATACAAACTTTGGAGCATGGTCTCGAACGGGATCCACAGGTTGCATGAATAACACAGCACTCTTATGCATTTTGAGCTTCTTGAGAGCATTGCGGGATGCACGCAGATCGTTCAAGCTCATTCCAGCTGACTGTGCCTTCGGGAGATGAGGTGCCCTAGCACCATTGACAGGCTTGGGCTTGGGTTTGCCTTTGGCTTTTGCAGGAACTGGAGGTGGAGCCATGGTGCCTGCGCGAGTTGGAGGCGTTGCAGCACCAGAGGTAGTGGCAGATGAGTTGACGCTTCTGGCTTGGGCACCACCAGGCATGATTTTGAGCTTCGGGGCAGCAGATGGGACAGGACGAGGGGGTGGGCCCCCGGTCTTGAGTGGTCGTGACGGTTTCGGTGGCAGCTTGACTGACGGAAGCGGGGGAGGTGCTTCAACCACGGGCGTAGGGGGTAGGTGAATAGTGACCTTCGGTGGAGTCTCTTCAACCCCTCGAAGAACAATATCAGCCAGCTTGATGACACCCCAGCGAACTTCCTGGTCGACATCAGGTGCACTGCATGTTGATTAATTAATTGAGCGGTCAGTCACACGAAAGCACCTAGATGACTTACAGAGCAAGGGACATGAGGAACTCTCGCAGCACTTCGTTCTTGCCAATTTCCCTATCTTTCCTGAGAACCTTGATCATCAGGTCGACCTCACTCTTCTTCGCTTCCTTTGACCTCTCTGGCAGAGAGCCGTCTTCTTCAATGAGTAGCGACTCTGTATCCTTGATGGCATTCTTCATCTCTCCCATAGACACCAAGAGAGCTAAGCTTTGACAGGCACTACGGGCCACATGTCTCCGGACCCCACGAGACGGGTCATTCGCCATGACAGCCAATACGTAGCGCATGATGGCGGGAGTGTACCACTTGGACATGAAAAGGCCATCGAAGGCGGCAATACGGACTTGGGTGTAATTGCCCTCGCTGAGAGATAGTCAGATGAAGGCAGACTATACAATCGCTTGCACATACCGGGTAAGAGGGAAAAAGACTCGAAGATCGTTCGGGATGAGATTTGCAGTAGTGAGAATCAAGTAGAACTAACGGCAAATTCATCAAGGGAGAGGCGCTCTAATATATGGAGTTACTTACTTCTAACGCTGCAGTGGTCACCACATTCTTTGGTGACGGGATGAGTCTGTCCATGCTCCGATACCTACTGACTTCGTCGACCGCCTGCTTCATCAAGTTGGCATCCTCGGTAGTATGCTCCGACCGCACTTCTTCGCGAAGCAGTTCGCCACGTTCCGGAGGCGCGACTGAGACAGTTGCACAAGCGATGGCCGAAATTAGAGTACATATATAGAACGCGTCCGAGTACTAAAGGGAAATCAGATTGGTGGTTGTTCGTGATCGCATTCTACTCACTGGGTTTGCCGTGTTGTCGTTGTAACGAAGCTGGTCGATGAGGAACTGACGAACAACCGAGGGTGTCTTGCCATTCTCAAATCGCACTTGAGATATTGCATGAATGAGACTCTGAAAGTATGCTGAGTTGCTAGACTGAAATAGCAATCTCAACACACACCTTCCGAACAAAGTATTCCGCCAGGTCAGAGAAGTCGTTGGGCTTTGGGACGTAAGTATGAGCGAATAAATCTTGATTGGCGTCTTCCGGTTCGTAGCAGTAGCGAAGGAACAGTTTGAACAGATGAAACAGCCCCAAAAAGTCGAGTCTCCGAACAGCGCACTGATGTCTTCGCGTCAGACAATCCTCAAAAAGAGTAACAAATCCAAAACGCTAACATGCATCAAGGCCATAGCAGCTTCACATCGTATGCGATAGTAGTAATTCGAGACGAGCACCGTCTTGGTGAACGTACTCGAAACAATGGCGGTGGATTGTTTTGCAAGAGCGTGGACGGCCTAGGGAAGTTAACACCAGTAAAATATCCCATCGACGAGTAACTTACTTCAAGTTGTGCAACGACGTCACGATCTCGCTGCAACTGCGACACCCACATGAAATCCGGCTGTTCAAAAGCGATAGCAGCGATCCATTCAAAGTCGGCGTCCATCCGGATCCATTCATACGTCGCACCAGACATCACCTGCTCATCCTCCTCTGTCCAATCAGCCACCTTCCAGTTTTCTCGTTCCTTCTCATTCTCCCAGATCTCGAGTCCAAAACCCATGTCAATGAGACCTATGGCTTCAGCAGCTTCGGCGTCACCTTCTGCTGCAGCCTGAGCAGCCGCTTGTCGAGCAAGGTATCGCTTAGTGTTACGTCGAATGCGCTTGTACTTGGTGTTGAAAGGGACTTCAAAGCGCTTGAAGGGAGATCGAATGTCTAAAACGTGCTCATATGGAGTACCGTCCGCCTCATGAATCCGAACAGTCATTTGGCCCTTGAGAGGCAGGTGAGCCTCGGGCTCGATTGGGGCACAACCACTCGTAAACATACCTCAAAGAACGGTACAGGCTTGTTCAACAGCTTCGACACCTCATTATGCTCAAGCGCCTTGTATGCAGGTGAATCTTGTCGCATCGTGATCTCGACTGCCATCTTCTTCCTATTGAACGAAGCAGAGAACCCGAATGCTGGACAACCGCTGCCGTAGATCCACTGCTCGGCAAAAGACCGAAGATCAATTCCGCTGACCTTCCTGCAGGTACGCAGGAATGAGTGCGTTGATAGAGCATTGTGTTGGAGCTCTCCGCTCATCGCAGACAGGAAAATCTTCGGCAGAACACGAGGAAGACCGAGGGAGGTGCCAGACTTGCCGAGACGTCGGTCCAAAATGTGCAGTACCAAAGGCGCTTTCAAATTGACAAATGGTAACGTCATGGAGTCTGGAGGATCGTGGTGCTGTGGTTGGCAGATGGGTGGCATCGATCCGTTGTCCCACTCGACGACGCGTTGCATATCCCGCTTGAGTCTGTATCGGTATTCGTTGTTTCCCAAGAGTTTGCGAATGAATAGGCCGGTGATGTACAGGGCAAGGCCATTTACGAGCCAAGTATCCGACCATGTCTTCTGTTGAATGTTGATTCCCATCCACTGACAGGCCAGCGCGTGGCTAAGTACGTGCCGCGTTTCTATGACCTGGTCGATCGCGTCCTCGCCATGAAGAAGATCCACGGTGATCAAGGAAAGTGTCGAACTGTCGAAGCGCTGAACAGGCATCTCGTCCACCGCCACCACCTTGTATGAGCCAAATGGGTAGGAGCCAAACTCGGTGCTGTAGAAGTTCATCGCCGAACGCAGGAATGAAATCGACGAATGAAGCATGGCTTCGTGGCCAGGCAAGCAAAACGCGTGCATAAGCGGCTGTGAAATGCCAGAGGTATCTTCCGATGTGAGCTCTGTCGAGATAGGATGCACATGGAATGGGCCAGCAGCAAAAGCGACATGTTGCACGGACGTCAAAACCGTCTGAGAAAACAAGAAGATAGTTTTGTTCGAGTTGTTGGGATGGGCAACCTGTGCCACCCTCGTTAGCTCGCTGGATGGGAGAGACGTGTGTCACATGCCTGTTCCACGAGGTCACCACTGCATACAACTACCGTCGGCGTAGACTCCTGGGTCTCTTCAAAGTCGCCAGTCTCACCGCGATGACCAGGGTCAGGCTCTTCGAGATACCGGGGAACAACGAATTCGAACTCCCAGGTACACCTCTCCCACAAATTGTCAATGCATGGAACCCAACATCTCGCGGCGTCAGGAGACGACGGTGTCGTGTATGCATGTGGTACGCGCTGGAAGACTTCAGAACTTCGGAATGATGAATAAGGAAGCTGCTCACATATGGGTAGGAGTCAGTGGGCAGCACAAATTGGATGCCATCTACAGGGTTTCTCAGGCTATATTCAATGTGTACAACTATGGGCATGAATTCGGGACCGGGTACGGGAGTGTGGAAAGAGGGGCCAGGGGTCTGAGGCTCAGGTGTCGCGGCTTTTGGTGAACAACTTCAATACACTATACAGCCTTGCAACAATAAAATTACCTTCGCTGGCACGACCGTTTACAATGGAGTGATTCGCATGACCCGTTTGTCGGAGCGAAACTTCCTTCGGGATCGCAATTGACAGTTCACCCTCGTCTCCTTCTGCCAGTGCAGAGTATATTTTACGCTTCAGCTCTGGATAAGTGTGACAATCTTGAGGATTTGAAATGTTGATCTGAGCGAGCGGATCATGGTGAACGAAATCCGCCTGGTGAGACGCGACAGAAACCGAATGAATCGCTGCGGAGAACGGGTCAAACAAGATAGCACGAATCCGGGCGAAGCACGTACTGCATTGTCTGGAGTGCAGATGTATAGTCCTCAGGTTGGAGTTGGTTGGAATAAGCGTGATTTCTGTGTAACCCTGTTCGAGAATGATGTTGGTGAGCGCCCACCGCTCGAGTGGACAATGGGAAAACAACGTACCCAGAGAGAGCCAGAGAAGTCAATCTCCAAAACAACTTTCTGGTGGCTAGTATATACGAGACGAGGTGTCAGTAGTGAAGGAACGCGGGGTAAAACGGAAACACGTATATAGAGAAACCGCGACGACTGTGCTCGCGCTGCATATTTTAACTGGCGGCCGACGAAAGGGCGACAACCGGGAAACTGAGCTCGTCGTGATTGATGGGCTACACGAGAGCAAATGGAATACGTTGGGGGTGGGACAGATGGGTCAAAGCAAAGACCACTGGTTGAGGACCGTACGGTGAGATTGGTGACGGCGGAGGGAGAACCGACCCGATTACGTAATAGCACACTCGCTCCTCTGTGGCTGTGTATAATTTCCTGCTGCCTCGAGGTCGGTAATACTTTTACATCTCACATTGACTTACAGCGATCCACAGGTCATATGCCACAGAAATCAATCTTCAGGCAGCCGGGGGCAAAGCACTTCCAGCTTGTCCACAGATCTCAGCGAGATCCTCTTATTCATGATCCTGACGCTAGTCAGCATGTCCTGAAGGCTTTCGTACGAGCGAATGACAAGAAGGTGCGCAAACGATCCTATACGTATTTTCCACCCGTGCTCATTCAATCCCCGTTCACAGGGCAAGACCCGTGCCGATCTCGAGTCCCTACTTTCTCCCGATGATATTGATCATGACACCCGTGCTAATGTCGGCGAAGCAGCATTATATGACATCTATTTCGACGACACAGATTATGACTACATGCAGCATCTGCGCCCAGTTGGCGCAGAGGAGGAGGGCGTAGAAAGTGTACTCATCGAGGCACCTGATATACCTCAAAAATCGAAAGGCAAAGGCAAATCAAAAGATCCCATCTCCTTACGCGATCTACCTCCAGAGGCATTACCCTCCGCATCTGAGATGCCAAGGAACTATGAGTCACAGGAAGCTATTCCCTCGTCAATTGCAGGTTTTCAGCCGGATATGGACCCGCATCTCCGACAAGTCCTGGAGGCATTGGAGGATGAGGCATTCGTAGATGATGGTTTAGAGGATCATTTCTTCGGCGAACTTGTAGCAGAAGGAGAGCGAGGCGAGGAGGAGGAGCTCGACTTCCAGTTCTACGAGGACGGTGATACCCCAACGGATGCCCTTTATACGGAGGATCCTGAAAGTTGGGAAGCATCTTTCGCCAAGTTCAAGAAAGAACAAAAAGAGGCACCTCCGCCCAGTGACTCTGATGACGACGACCTGCACTCAGAAGGAGGGGACACGATAGGAAACTTACCGAAGCTACCTGTCGTTGGCGGAAAGCGCAGACGCAAAGGCACCTCCGACGCCTCTGGATACAGCATGAGCAGCTCCTCGATGCACCGCACAGACACACTGATGACATTAGATGAACGTTTCGATCAGGTAATTGCATTTGGTTCTGCCCCGCCATTTGTCTGATCACTTGCAGCTAATGGATAAAGAATATGGCTCTGGTGAAGAAGAAGAGGAAGAGGAGGAGAATGATGTTTCATCTGAGCTTTCGGACGAAGCTCCGGAGCTCATCACCTCGCGAGAAGATTTCGAGGCCATGATGGATGACTTCATGGATAACTACGAGCTACTTGGCCGAAAGCTAAAACCAATCCTTCCGGGAGATTCGGGCCCAGAGAAACTTGACACCTTGCGTCGAGCAATGGGTCAAGATGAGCGAGTACGGATAAGATCCGCAGACGATGATGACGAGGAAGAGCTCGATGACGAAGTACTTTTCGCCCAATACCATGCCCCAGAGAAAGAGGACAGGTGGGACTGTGAAACTATACTAAGTGAGTCATTCATATTCGTCCTGCAACTCACAGCTGAGCTAGAATAGCAACATATTCCAACCTGGAAAACCATCCCCGCGTCATCCACGCGCGAGCATCGAAGCCAGTTCCAAAAATTACGCTTGACCCCAAGACCGGACTTCCTACTTTAAACGACGATCATTACCCCATCAAGACGCGAAACAGTCATCACGAGCTGCATTCGGTTACAGAAGAGGAAGAAAATTCCCGAGGATCTTCAGGTAAAACATCCCCCCGATTGCGTAAATGTGGTCTTGCTGACACTTCACAACTAGCGGTCAAGCAAACGATATCTCGCCCGCGTGGCGAATCCAAGGAAGACAAAAAAGCTCGCAAAGAGGCCGTCAAGGCTGAACGTCAAGTACGTCGTGTAGAGAAGAAGGCGACGCAGGAGCAATTCTCTGCCGAAATGAAACACCAAGCACAGGGCCTAGCAAACAAGGCTCGCAGTAGTAGAATGAAAAAATTGTAGTATACAGGTTGTGCAGTAAGGAGCTGGATGTAATGTACAGCGTTTATATCAATGGGTATGTACAATATGGCACGAATGGTATGCAAAATGCGACTCATTGAGTCGAGGTAGGGCTACAGTGGGAGGAAAGTATGCTCGAAACATGGAATAAAAGGACGTGATATGCTTCACCAGTCTGGCCAGAGCTCAACCAGACTGTTCAGACTGCAGGGGTCTTCTTCTGGGATGTCTTTCTGCTTCATCCACCGGTCAGGGACCTAAAAACAAATTGACATTGGAATGATGCGAAGAAAAAGACTTATGATCACTGACCAATGGAAAATATCTGTTCATGGCACTGATGAATCGCTGTCTATACTGCTTGGGCGTAACAATGGTGGGTTCTCCCTTGCCAGCCCCACCAAGGAATGTAGACTCCTTCACCCAGCTCTCGAGCTTCTTGTCCCAGGTGTAGGTGCGGATGTAATCTAGTAAGAAGTGAATACAATGCATGTTTGCCTGTGTTCACTACCTACCAACGATACCGATCACCAGTTCATGAGTCTGAGCATCAATGCCGACAAGAAGTGAGTAATCCATGACGTTGATGTCTTCCAGGAACTTGGTGTCGTTAAATAGTGCGCCTCTCAGAATGCGTTTCGAATGTTCACGTAGATAAAACGGTGAGAGATGAGCGGCTATGGAGACGATGTCAGTAACTTCAATCGTCTCAAAGATAGGATGCTCACTTTCCACGAGATTTTCGTCCAGCAGTACTTCATTTTCCCGTCCAGTAGAACGCACATGACGATTACGGGTCGACCCCTTGAGATCATAAATCTAAACAAGTCGTCAGCAAATACTTACACAACAAACAAATGTCGCACCTTGGAAAAACGACGATCATAAAACAGATTCTCCATAACAAGCAGGTTCATATGAGTCAATTTGGACTTGCTCGAACCCTTGTCTCTGGACTTCTTGAACGTTAATTTGTAGCAACCAAACACCTTGGCAAGTAAGGTGGGACGCTATAAAAGTCGTTCTGAACACTTGCACCCGCTATAAAAAGAGGAGCTCACGTTGCCAGCGATCGCGGATGCCATATATTCAAAGTACGCGGGTCCAAACGTCTCCATCGTCTGAAGTTCTGCTTTCGAGAGCTCTTTCGCAATGAAGCGATCATCTTGTAAAAGAGTCAGTAACGTTATTGCTGGTGTTAGGAAGACCATAACAGACCTCTTGTCTTCAAGAACGCCGAGCCAGACTTGCCTCCAGTAGCGTCCCACTTGACACACCTTGCCAACGACTCAACCATGCTCTTCTCACAATCATACGTCCTGCGTAATGCATCAAACTGTTCTGGAAATAACACGGTACAACTGATGGTCAAGCCACCACTTTCAAACGCTAACAAGAGTCAGCATATTGCACATATGAGCCAAAACACTACGACACTCACTAATCACCCAAGGCATCTTCGTCGACGCAGATTTGAGCTCCTCCGCAGGGTTACCAGTTTCCGCAGCCTCCACGTTGACTACTCCCCATGTCGAGGAGGACTCCGCGACCGAATGGTCATCAGGCATGAACGCCTCCCCTCCGTCAGTCAACTTCGGCTCTCGGATAGTCCGCTTGTCAGCGCGGGACCTGGCTAGTATCTCTCGATATTGAGGAGAACTGCAAGCAATCAGATATACGCATAACCACTGATAAGAAATGACTCACTTCAATGCCAATGCGATGATAGACGTCGGCTCATCCGTCCTCACGACCATGGAAGAATCGCGGAAAATGTGCTCTGGATCATTCAAGGGATCCTCGGCCTCTGGATCCGATCTAGGAGGAAGGAACTGAGTCGAGAACAACCCCTGGAAAGCCTGCTTGAATAACGAGTGTCTTCCAGGAATCTCATCAATCTGAGGCGGAGTTGGTGGGAGATTCGCTCCTGTGAACTGAGACGTAAGGAACGGAGACGGGGGAAATGATGGCGACGGCTCGAGCTGCTGAGCTGGCGGAGGAAGCGGTGGTGTCGATGACGGAGGAGCTGGGGAAGGCTCATCATCAGGTACGGGAACCGAAGGGATAGGCGTAGCTTCCTGTACAGTGACCTTGGGAAGCGTGAGCGACTGTTCTGGCGACGACTCCGCCGCGATCGCATCTGTTGGTTTCCGCGCTTCATCCTCGTCACCGCCCTCATCGTCTGCTTCGCTGGAACTATCAGAGCTCTCTGACTCATCCTGTATCGCATCTTTGATACTATCCAGAACCTCGACCGTAGCACGAGCAGACGCGACAGGCCGTGCCTTACGACCCCTGATGACGACATAACGCCTATTCGCTCGCTCATTATCCCGAGTAATACGCTCAAAATGCCGTGCGATATTGGAAACCTTGCTTCCAGCACCTTGAGGAGGGCGTCTGAACGGAGCTTTGGCACTAGGCACTGTTGGAGCGGCACGTGAAGGTGCTTTATCCTTTTGAATGTTTCGGGAAGATACTTTCCGTCGCAGAGTACGACTACCGCCGGGGAGCGGTTTGGTCGTTGGGGGTGACGTCGATGGGTCAGCCTGAATAGCTCTTGCTCCACGTTTATCTGGCGATTGCCGTCGAGATACCGTTGAAGACTCAAAGGAAGACCCAACCGGCCCGGGGATACGTGAATTCTGGGCGCCCAATGAACGACGGCTAAGATGCCTTGAAGTTACACCCGCAGCATAGCTAGACTCAAAGTCAGACACCGAGGGCTTCTTGACAAGTTCCCGGTGCCTGCGTACGGTCGACCGTTGAGGTGGTGGCTGCGCAGCATATTCTTGTTCACTTTCCGACACAGGAGGAATCGGAGCGAAAGCAGTCCTGGCAAGCTCTTCAACACCCTGCGGAGGTATGTACTCCTGATACCGAGCCACCAGTTCTGCAACACTCGGGTGATTTGCTGGCCGGCGAGGCAGTCTTGATGGCCTTGTAACATTGCGTCCACTTTGAGTCTCACTTTGCTCCGCCTTGATAGCATGGTAAGTGTGAGATCTTCAAGGAAGGATCTTGCACTTACTTGTTTCGCCGGCACCGCATCTGAGACCGCACCATCATCTTTCGACGCGCCAATAGTCGAGTCGCTATCAGGGTCCGATTTATTTTCCGCAGTCACCTCAGGCTCAACAGCCGAGGGACCAGGGGCTTCCGTATCAGGAGTGACAGTCACCGTCTTCTCCGCAACCGTCTCAAGTTCAGCCTCCGAAGCCTCCGACGCAGACGAAACAAAGGATTCTCCAGTAACACGCCTTCGAGTCAGCGCTCCCTCTTCCGCCTCCGAAACACTAGAAAACGGTAGATGAGATTCATTAGGACTCGTAAGGTCGAATTTCCTATTCGGCCACATCGCCCGCACAGATCCGAAAGCAGCAGACACTCTCCGCGCGTTCCTGTCCAGAGTCATCGTGCCTCTCGGCTTCGGTAGTTTGTCAAAGTCCTGTTGCCACGCGACGATCTTGTCCTGCCGGAACGATCGAACTTGATTCAAAACCAGCGTATCAGTCGGAGCCGACTCCTGGTAAATCTTGTTGATCAACAGAGCAATCTCCTCTCTCTCAGCTTCAGCACGTGCAATGAGAATATTGATATCCGCCGTGAGTTTCGCGTCCTGCTCTTCCTCGCCAGTAGCTGCATCGATGCTGATAAGCTTGAGATCATCGATGAGGGCAGTGTACCATATATTGTTCCGACGGTGCAGCCGCTCGTAATCCGCATTCTTGAGTTCCAGCTGCGTCTCGGGACGGATGCGAATCCGCATAGCAGGGTAGACAATCTCGTGGAGGGTGACGGGATCTGCCTGGAACCGCACTGTCATTCCCTTTGTGGCAAAGAACCGAATGTGGTGCTGGTAGATATTATGTTGACAGCCAGCGCCTTGAACAAGCTGTACGTCCGCGGGGTAGAAGTGCAATTCCAGGAACTTCGCGAATGAATACCGCTGCATCTCCTCGGAGATGGGAATGAATGGCGTCGCGGAGCCACACACCCGACAAGCGCTCCAAGTCGTGATTGTCTCTGGAGATGGGTAAAGATGTGGACCCCTGGCCTTGATCTGCCCATCCCACTGCTCAACAGCAACAGCAAGCCTAGTCTCGTTATGCACAAAGACCTTGCAATGCCTCGCAAGCGGTTGATTGCATCCTTTCCCTGTGCAAATCGCTTTCGGGTCAAGAAACTGGACCATCGTCTCATTGACACTCTTCTCGATGAACTGACCCAGCGTGTAGTCGTTTTCGCCATAGAACTTGATGTACTTCAGTCCAGGCGCGAAACAGGCGCGATGAAGGCCGAATTCTTCGATCGGGATGGTGTATTCCCAGAGGTTGATGCATTGGTACTGGTCAATCACGAAATCATCGGCATTCTTGCGCAGGTACCATTCCCAGATACGGCGCTGCTCTTCGTGGCGATACTTGACCATACTGAGCTGGCTCTCCAAGGCGATGTCGGTAGTTGTCTTGAGCGGAATCGTGTGCTCTGTCTCGCCAGGCATGATAACGCGAGGGGACATGATGAATGATGATCCTCCGAGGACATGTAATGAGCTTGGCTGCGAGTTTGGCTGAGGTTCGAAGTATCCAGCAGGTTCTTCGCCAGCGTCAGACAGACCTGGAGTGGGCGTTTTCGGGAGATCAGGAAGCGGCAGTGCTTCAATCTGGGCTTTCACATCGTCCGCATCCGGCTCAATGATAGACACAGGAGCCACCACGTCGTTTGCAAGCGTGGGCGTGCTCGAAGGCTGACTATCACTTTTAACAGCGCCCTTTTCTTCTCTTCGCACAATCTCGTCCTCCCAAGCACGTTGCGCACGGGTCAGCTCGTCGTCCAACTCCTGCATCCTCCTGATAGGCTGAGGAGGAGGAAAGCGCAGGGTGGCGGAGACAGATATGAACGTCTTGGTGTATGGCCCCAACGACTGCTGGATCCGCTTCGAAAGGCGGAGACGTTCAGCATCAGCATCTGGAAGATCTTCTTCAGCTTCTTTGATCTCTGCCTCTTCTTGCTCTTGCCGCTCCTTATCTTCTGGAGTCACAAGATGTACCATGGATACCGATGCAGGCACCAGGGCACCAGGGTTCGACGCCGTGCTAGACCCTTCTGTTGGGCGCCTTGGCCCCATACCAGCAGGTACGGCCTCTGTGCTCAAGCTAGGGAGCGTGATGACAGAGTCCTTCCACAGGTGTGTCTCCAATTTCAAGTTCCTCACGACAAACATCAAGAACCTAGTCACTTTCTTCACCCTCTTGAGCGTATCCACATCACCTCCTCTTAGGACAATGGTGCACCCCAGTTCACGGCTGCAACCCTCGAACCGCATATACGTCTTCCGTCGGCCCGGAATCAGCGGGTGGTCGAAAGTCTGCACACGGAACCGCGCGCAATGCCCTAATCGAGGCTCTAAAGCTAGCTTATCCATGGATGAAAATACATCTCCCTGGATCATTCGTGCCACAAATTGGATCGCAGTAGGCTTCACGGCACGCGCCACAGCGATATTATGCTGCGCAAGTGCTTCGAGCGCGATCCTACTCACAGACTTCTCCACCAAGACCACGTGCGGCCTAAGCGCGGCAATCCTGCTTGCCAAGTTCCCAAGGTATTCCTTTTCCTGTCTGAGGATCTGGCCAAAGTGGACATATTGACCCTCGACTCGGTGGAATTCGAGTGGGAAGGTCACGAGCATGACACGGGGATTACGTTGCATGCGTGACATTTGCTTGTGCGCGACGTTCTTGGTAATGACTGCACCATCCACGTACTCGGAATTGCTCGGTTTCCCGCCGGGGATCTTCTTGATCTTGACATATCGTCGGATATCCATGTCTTCACCCTGGTGGTACGGAAGAGCAGTGAAAGTGAGCTCTCGAGCAACGCGAAGCGCAAGTTTGAGCAAGGTTTCTTCCCATTCCTTGATATTGGGGATCTGCTCGGTCGTGAGCATCTGCCGTAACATGACGCGAAGGTGGAACATGGAGATTAGATTAAGTTCCTGCGCATAGCTAAACCCACAGCATGAGCTCATGCAAAACGACATATGAATTGACTCACGCAGTGGAGTCTCGCCTCGTGCGCCAACCTTCCATGGTAGGGAGGCTGTCGAGCCGACTAGGGGCTCGGCTCCTGATAAATGGCGTAGTCGCTTCAAAGTCCCCAAAGCTATTGAACCTGGAGCGCATGGCATTGTAGTTTCCGGGGCTTTCTGGCCCATGTTGGTCCGGAGAGCTCAAAGGAAATTGGATTGAACTCATAGTGCCCTCTACATTGACTGGGACAGTGACTGGGAAGTCGACTGGGGTCTTGGACCGAGGAGCTATAGTAGTTGGTGAAGTTGCTTTGCTGAAGTTAGATATCGAAAGAGGATCCTTCTCATCTTCTAAAAGGTTACGTCGAAAGGGTGCTGTGCTCTCGCGAACAGGCTCCCACTCGCATGGGGAGGCGGACACCGAGCAGTTGGCAGAATTTGAAGCTGATATTGGTCTCTTTGTTTCAGCAATGGAGTACAGATTAAACGGCTCGTCGGTCCTTCCGAACAGCTGCGAGGCCGCGAATGGTGATTGTGGATGATGACCAAGACTGAGTGTAAAGGAATCGCTGCCAAACTGGTGTGCAGGGAATGGAGAGGCTATGGAAGAGACAACAGAACGCCTGTCATCATCGTCTTCGTCTTCGACCTTTGCAAGTTTCTCGAGACAGAGGTTGCACACTCGAACCATGCCGTCATGACCGAACCTCGAACCCTTGATGATGTTCGATGCACAACGCGAGCAGAATATTTGACCTGCAGTTAGGTGAACAGGGTGTCGCCATGGGAAAGTTAAGCTACGCACCACATATACGACAATGATGTTTGCGTCGCCACGTTGTGAATACACTCTTGCAATCATAACACTCCTTCGCATTCGAGTCGTCCATCCAATAATCGCGAGAAAGACCTATTGCAGGATTAGAAGCCATGTAAGAAAGGGACCATATAGTTACCTTCGCCACGGATGCGCCGTATAACCTTGGATACGGATGCAGACCGATTCAACGATGCAGAAGTGCGTATACTACGAGCATCGTCTTGGATTGGGAAACCGGGGATAGCAGTGCCGAAGACGCCACCGTCATGGGTCTCGTATACAGGCGTATATTGACCACTACGGGAAGGGGAGTGTTCTCGTTCTGCACTAAAGGATGGTGGATCTGGTACGACTGGAGTCAAGGACACAAGTGGTGGCGCAGCCTTGGATGGGACGACGGTTAGGGATGATGGACGCTCAGATGCAGACGAGCGAGAGGGAAAGGAGGGGTTACTGTTGAGAGCGGTTGCGGACGGACGCCTCTGCTCGCCTAGAGTGGCTCCAGGCGTACCAGATTGAGGCGGGGTGAAGGTCGACGAAGCCAAGGGTGCAGCGAAGCTGTTCTTCATACGGGAGAACAAAGAGGAGACTAGAGCATAGGAAGAGTGGTCGTTTTCATCCTCTTCTGAGAAAGGATTGAAGGAAGTCAAGGAATTGACATCATCGCCGAGTTTTGTGCTGCTTCTGGACCTCGAAGGAAGTCCGGTGGAATGGGTACTTTGTACGGGAGAATAGGTGAGTGGTGACTCCATTAGAAAGCCAGCGAGTAGTTCGGAGTCTCGTCACTGGTGGTGTTTGCCTCTGCTATCGGGCGGCGCATACATGACTGTTCTTAGTTGAGCAGGGAGCATTACTAAATTAGTCTTTCTGTAACCAACGACCACTGACTCTGCCAGTTTCTCACTACCCTGTCAAGTACCATCGTTTGCAGCTGCAATTGCCATATGCTATGTTATCACGCGCGTCTATGCACCGGGGGTGGCGGATTGCGGGGCGAACACAGAGCGGCAAGATGGCTGATGCGTATCAGCGCAATGCAACTACCCATTTCGCGACGATGATCAGAAGTCGACGATGCAAGCGCCGGGAACGTCTATCCCTCAGGGTCAAAACCAATTACCGATGTTCACTCGGAATACCTCGCACGTTCCTGGGCGATATCTGCACACAGCACCGCGGGTCCTCGCCTTCGAAGGCGTTGTCTAGTTTGGCGGAAGGATGCTCCTTGATACGCCGTAATGTATATGTGGACCCTCTACTATGTATCACAGTTTCTGCGAGATACCAACAGAGTTCTTCCTCCTATTGTCAGCATTGATACGCCGTGATGTAAATGATCCTGCCACCAAACACAAATCCAGTAGATACCAACAAAGTTCTCCTTCCTCCTAAATCTAACTTGGATGACTTCACACCAAGAACCGCCTGCCAGCGAGCAAGATCCATCGGAGATTGATCCCATATGGACGTCAAGCCGCACAGCACGTCAGATATACGCGCTAGGTGAAGTTGAGAAAGTAAGCATGCGTGCATGCAGCAATGGCGTCGCTCACAGTCCAGCGCTAGGACATAACCCGTCTGCTGTCTCTCGCAGCATCATCCGTCTCCCTCCTCACTCTCCCGCAGACGGATGGGCCCACGGATAGCCTCCCTCAAGGAGACGAACGCTCAGAACAATTCGTCTTAGAAGTAAGCGAGTACTTTGAGCGATTAGACGTGAGTCGACTTCTCCACTTCCCGTCCAAAGCTCAGCTCGATACACAGTCCATACAAGTCGCCATCCGCTCTTCCCTAGCCCACATCCGCCAATCCCGCATCGCCCCATCCGCAATCACAGCCCCCCCACACGGGTTTGTGCCCCCTTCACTCGGCGTCGGGCTACCACGAGCCGGCGCAATCAGTCGAGGCCTACAAGAAGAGCGCGTCGACCGAGATGCATGGGTGGGCATCCTCGACGCTTTATCGCGCCTCACAGCAGCCCAAGCCCAAGCCTCCGAGTCATCAAGCCATACAATGGATACATGAGTCCGCACTAAACTACAGCTAGTACTACGATGAACAACGTTCTATACCGAGGCCTTCGAATCCAAGTGTCTATAATAACGTAACGCAATTCGTAAGTCAAAATCGCGATCATGAGGTCCAAAACCCCGCGTCCTCGCTCGAGAGTCGAGTAACCAAAATTTTTGAACTCACACGCTCGCCTCCTCCAGTGCGTCCTCGGCACGCACAAGCTCATCATCCTCCGCAAACTCAGGTTTAGCCTTGACTTGCAGCTTTCGTTCCAAAAAAAAAAAACGCGCTCACAATCAGGGGTGATGACGATAGGGAGGATTAAAAGACGCACGACAAGTTCCCTTAGATCTTGTACCGCCTTGCCTAGACGGTTATCAGAATCCTTGATCATCCTGTGCGACTCTTCCAAGATCCTTCTCTGATCGGCGTATAATAAGTTATACTGAATGAAACTGTAAGATGAATGCATGCCCACACACCGCGCTGTTGACGTCCCATGTTTCTGCATTATCCGCGATAAGCTTATCGACTTTCCGTTGCTGCTCTTCTGCTTCTTTCGCGTAGAGAATGTGCTCTTTCAAGAGCCTGAGAAGTGCTGTGGTGTTAACAAACTTGGACTTATTGCAGAGACGCTGTGTCTTACCTTTTGGCCACACCGGACTTGATGTTCAGCTGGCGGTGAATAGCAGGCTTGTCCGACATCATTCCAATATGGTCTGAAGTGGGGTGGAAGATGAAATGCGCTTATGGTGTACACTTGGGGCAAGTTTGAAACTCTACAGCTTATCGCTATATCGAATCAATCAATCGATAAGCTAGGTCATTGCGGAGTCGCCTTTCCAAGTACTCTTCCACCCTTCCACCGCCCCGAAATACGGGATCGAATGAATTGGTAAATGACAGCGTCATAACGCAGCATAGAAACCGCCAGTTGAACTGCAAATAGCTATAGTGATCTGGACCTACGATTGATTATCTGCATTCGTCTAAAAGGATCGATCAACTCATTCATACTCCTTCGGTGAATCTCCTACTAATGACCTCACATCGCAACCCTGCTCAGACGCGGAAAGATCGATTCATTGCTTGTGATGTAGTATGACAGTACAATAACTAGTACAGCCTGCGCTTGCCAGAACAAGACAAGTACAACCAACACCTACAAGACCGTAACTAAGAACCGAGAGAGATGTGATGCGCGCGGAAAGGAAGAGGTAATGGGACACGATATGAAACGGCAGTGCGAGTAGCAGCGGCTGAAAGAGGCGGCAGCGATAGAACATGGTGCGTGAACCGGGGCGTGTGAGAAGTGTCAGGCAAGAATGTCGACGACCAATGCATCCAGCACCCGCAAGCGGGACCGGGCAACAATAACCAAGTCCAACATCCCCGTACGCTTCAGGCGCTCAAGCCCTCCTCGACGAACACTACAATTGACTAGCAAAAGAGGTGCGGAGAATGACGAACTGCTCAGAAGTGGGGAAATGTCGAAGTGGAAAGTGTCGGCGTGAATCGAAAACAACCTTCAGACAACTAGAACCTCGCCGTGCGAACCCATTTCGTAACCGACAAGCTGCATTGCACCACAAACATACAATGTCGTGGTGGCCGTGCGTGATCCGCGAGATAGCTTGATGATCTCGGGAAAATACTCGCAAAATAGAGAGGAACCATGATGAGACGGTGATCAGTCGCTCGGATCATGATGAAGCATGATGATAATAACATGTCATGCGGTGCGATATAGGACAACAGTCTTCGTAAAGGCGGAGATGAATGGCTAACGTAAGGAGACCACATTCCAGAAAGTGAGGTCGATCGTAAAAAATGATGATGCGCCTGTGTATCGGCGAGCACGAGGCACGTACCACAATGAAGTGGTCGTTCGTCTCAGTGCGAGAAGGAAGAAAGGGAACGGAAGTGGGAGGACAGAGGACGTCGTGAGAACAAGAAGTACTCGCGGGGGCGGCGAAGCATGCATGCCACTTGCAAAGGGCATGACCAGGTGCTTCAAGCTGCCCTGCGGTCTTGTGTCGTGTCGTGTCATCTACCATCATCCGTGACCAGTCGGTGTCCAATCTTCATCATCAGAATATCAATTCGCGATGCATAGCAGTCGGCGAACGAGCGGCGCAAGCGCCACTGAGAGATCGTAAAAACCTGTCTGGAAAGGGAAAAGCGTCACTGACGCTCCAATGCGGCATTCATGCAACGCAAGAAGACATAACGATGCAAATGAAGTTCATGACGAGTGCAGAATAAAAAAAATGCGTGCTAAGTGTCCATTGTGTATGCGTAAACCTGCTCTGCAGGTAATCCAGTGTCGTGGGCGATCATGATGCGAATAAACAATGCTTGAATGATAATGTAAACCGACGGGCGCTTTTGTGCGGATCTTCGAGCGAGGTCGACGTCAGCGCAGCAATCAGAAGTTTGACTGCGATTGCTGGGATACTGCTGCAACGGCGGCAGCGGCAGCGGCGTGACGTTGCTCTGCGGTGCCGAGCATCAACGCCTCGTTGACACTTAAAAAGGTTAGCTTGTATCGTGTTTGTGGCGATGTTGCGAGGATAACTCACGAGCGAAGTCGCTGTACTTCGGCCTCAGCCTGTTGGAGTCTCGTCTGGAGCTGCTGGGCGGTCATCTCGAGATACTTGACATGAGTCGTAGCGCGGTCTAGGAGCGAGACCTTGCTAGACTTCTGGTTGGAGACCGGGAGAGCATCCTTGAGCCTACGGTAGCCATCTCGAAGCTCATCACGACGCCTCTGCTCTGACTCAATGCGTTGACGACGAATCGTCTCGCGGCGCATGTCAGTGCTGGCGTTGGCAGGGATGGACGGCTGGAAGTCGTCATCTTCGTCATCAGACTCGTCGTTCCGGGACGACTTTCTCCGCGTAGCCTTGGTAGCAGAGCGCGTGGTCGGCGCCGCAATGGGGTTGAAGCGGTGCGACCGCGGCACAGCAGCGGAGTAGTTCGCAGAGTGTACAGAGGAAGGGGAGTGGGTCCCGCTTCCGCGACTGCGCCTGCCAGAGGCCAGGCCATCTGACGAGAGCTCACCACCGCTGAGGGAGTACACAGCAGGAGGCGAGATGCCATTGTCGGGGGGCGTGTAGGGACGCCCGGGCGAGGCAGTCGTGTAGGACGCGCCGGAAGAGTAAGAGTACTCGTTCATGGAGTTAGCGAGGTTCAGCGAGTTGAAGTCCAGGCGAGGAGACGCTGACGAAGGACCAGGGACTAAAAATAGAACAAGATAAGCATTGTATTCGTGGGATAGCATCTTGAATGAGTCAATACTAACGGGACATCGTGGAGACACCATAGGGCGACTGAGGGTACTGCAGGTAAGGCTCGAGGTTGGCAATCGAGTCGTATCCAAAAGGTGTGTCCATGAAGTTGGGGCTCCGAGGGTGCTCGAGGAGGGTGGATTCCATGACGAAGTGGGGCTGAGAAAAAAAAAGCGGTGTGTCGGTGTACGGAGGGCGGGTGCTTGCACTGCAGCTAGGTAATGATGATCGTCAAAATAAGTTGACACTGAAATACGCTGGGATCCTGTGAGATTTTGTTAGATCAAGCGACCGAAGACAAAAGGCGGGTTGCAAAGAGACAACTTACGTTAATGCAGGACAATGACCTTTGAGCCAACTGCACAATAGGACAACAGAGCGATGAAGAAGAAAAAAAAAGGTCGGAGGGTAGGAACAAGAAGGTAGGCGGAATTGAGGATTTGAAGAAGAAAGGGATGAGGAGAGGATGAGTTTGATACCCCTGCTAAATATCCCTTTTGCGCAATCGCTTCTGAAACACTGATTAGGCAGTTTGATCTCACGAGGCTGGATCTGGAAGGGCTGGTATTCCCGCTATGCCTCGTGTTTGTGCCTTCACCCCTTCATGGCTAAAAGCGACATCGGGATTTCTAGTCCCTGCCTTCTAAATTTCACTTGTAGCCCGGTTCCTATCTTTCACAAAACGGGGGCTTTCATTGACACAAATCTCTTCCCACTCTTGACAAGAACGGTCTACTCTATACGGCAACTTCTGCCTCGTTTTCTGGATCCTTTCCTGACCCAATCCTTTCGTGGCCAGCCTCCACTCCCCATCAGATCTTTCCAAACCCGAGCTTTGTTCTCTCTAGTAATTTGTATCATCCATTTCCTTCCATTGGTCTGTCCTCCATTCTTTCACCTCTTACCCGTTGCCCCCAACCCTTCTTCCGAGCTTCACGCTCACCCTAAGCTAAGTAATGACCTATTCGCCATGATCGTCTAGCCCATTCGCGCGCGGTGCCCTATTCACATCTTTCATGTCGCTTCCTTCCTCCATTTCTCGCCTTGTTATGGGTCCCCCTGGCCCCCTAGAACTCCAACTCCCGATCATCTCCTTCTCAACCCTGAGTCATAGCATTGTAATTGTCTTACGCGCCCGTGCCGCGGCTTCAAACACCGTATCACTTGGTATTTTCGTGTTAATATCTAGATCCGGCTCGCTGAGGAATAGCGCCTTTCGGCGACTCTAGTAGCCGCTCTATACTATCGCAGTAATCTCTTCCTGTATACTCCAGTCCTGTCCAAACCTTCGGCTCAGTCCATTTTTCTTCTCAACATGAGGATCCCATACCTCACAACGTTTCGTTCATCCCCCCGCTACTCGCGCTAACTTTATAAAATTGACATCCAAATCCATGCTCCGATCAACCAGCGACTTCCTCGGCAAATATTAGTTATTTCGTGTAATTGTATGCTGTCATACACAGGTGCGCCCACTTGGCCATACTGAGACTTATCTCATGTGAGCCCTCGGAACGTCACCTTACTATTATGATCATTGCAGCCGACGTAAACCCTCTGGCTGAACTTTCATTATTCTCTCAAGGGCTTAAGGCGTCGCGAGTCATGACCATGATGAACGAATGCCGTGATCACAACCTTACCCTGGCAATATCGTACTAAGAAGAGAACATCATAATGACGCCACGAAACAATTACCCCCTGTCATATCCATAATGAAGCGCAGTAAGTGATCTTGTTACGCCTCCGTGTCTGTGCAACCTGGAACTCTGTATAACATTGTCCGCAGTGGGTATGAGCGAATGCAGTGACCGCTTCTGAACGAGATTAAAAATTTTGCGATAGTCAAAAGAACACGCTGTTTCTGATTACAAGAACACCCTTTCCGCCAATGGGAGCGGCTATCTCAGGAAGGCTGCAAGCGAATGAACGAACGAGCTTGGCCTCAGCAAGATTACATGCGACTGGAAAACAACAGTATTCTTAGTGGCTGATCCTTCACATCAAAGTGACGTGATGGAGCAAACGTAATTAGACTTTAAGCAAGAGCACGCACCAGAGGCGATGCTCCAAGCATTCCGAACGTCTCGCACGGACCTATGGCATAGAACACAATAACGGACCATACCTTGATAGAGCTGTGTCGTTACCGCGGCATTCATATTCAACTTCAGAAGTGGACCCTGTTAGACCTCTTCCGTGCGGAAGGATGAGTGGGAAACACTGGTGCATCACAAGACCACAGCCACAAGGTAGGAAGCATGTGGGTGTTAAATATTCCGAGAGACCAAGCGACAGCCGGATGTGCTCGAGCAAGCTGAGTTCAATATGTCCACTTGTGCCAGGGAAGAAGCACAGAAAGCTGAACAAGGTTCCACTTGTCCCCCTGAACCTGCTCCACAACGCCTGAGTGTTCCTCGGATCGGAAGACTGTGTGAGAAAGCCTGGCCCACCGGTGATCTACCAGGAGTAGCTTCGCTCGCATACTTCACAGAGGTCTCCACCGCGTATCATGAGCGCAAGAAGCGAGCAAAGTTCATGCGAAAAAGAGGGGCGCCGTAAGGAAGGCGCATCAGCTGCGAGGCACCGTAAACAAGTCGATAAGACAGTCAGTCAGTTAGCCCACCATTAGCCTCATTGCAGGACGAAAAAAAACATGCAGGGATGACGACAGTAAGATTGTTGATTCTAGTACACGGCGAAAAGTAAGCGATTCGTTTCAGGACTGGAACATCGTGACATCAAAGCCACAAGTTGATTCTGTTCCGTTCTGGAAGCATACATACAAGATTCACAGTGGGTATGAAGGTGGCCCCTAGATCGGTTGCTTCCTGTATCGCAGATTAAGCGCAGCCCGAAGGGAGTAGAATCACAAGTAAGAGCCACCCCATCAGCTCCTATAGGCGCTTCGCTCCGCTCACAGTGAGTTCATGAAATGGTGGAAAAACGGAGCAACAGTATTCCGCCTTGCAGTGCGCCGGTCGAATATTCGGCCGGTACGTTGGAAGAATACAAGTTTTTGACAAGATACTGGAAAAGGCAAGCGTGTGCATGACATCTTGTCACAGGTGTGACACAGAATCTGCCACCCAAGCCTTGCCCCCGCAATGCCCCCGCGTTCACGAAGTTCAACTCGAGGGATCGCCTTTCCGATTCCGAGTAAGAATATTTACAAACACGAGGACGATCTATCATAATTTCCTTACAGCAGGAAAGGCGATATCCGCCCTGCGCATGGGTACGCGATCCTGCCTCACTTTTCCACCATTAGGCCATTAAGATGTTGCTCATCTCGTTAAAAGCACTCGGTCGCACGATCCAGGGCGGAGCACCCAGATGCTCGAAACTCTACTTGCTGAACTTTGTAATTGAGCGCCCGTGGGCCTAAGCTCCAACGTTCGAGGCAAAGAACCCTTTCACAGAGCCTGCCAGGTCACTATAGTGGCCGCTTGCCAGGATCTTGTGGTTTCAGAACATAGACTTGGTGGCCCGGTATGCCGCGTATGCAGATGATGGTATCGATCTTGTAAGTACCCAGGTTCCTGATCACCTCGCCATCTCTTGGCCAATTAGTAAAGTCTTGGACGGATCAGGATTTTATTGAAAAAATAATAATCAGACCTCATCGACATCTTCCAGTGCGTGCAGTATGTATTGGAACGACCAATGGAATTTCATCGCTCTACAAGGTTCATCTCCGCTGAACTTATCAAACGGCAGCCCGTTCTGGAAGGAGTTAGAGACCTGCTGTTTTCGAGTTGCTTCTCCCAATCGGCGATGAACGTCAAGATTCAGGATTCGGCACCGATTCCATCATAGAGTTCTAAGTTCTTTCAACTTTCAGCGCTCAGCGTTGAGGGGACTGCTGCGACATTGTCAGGTACATTTTATGGGGAAGGACTAGTTCTCATCGAGCGTTTTGTAATGATCTTACCTTCTGCCAACTGCGCATAACCAAGCAGTGGTGTTTGTTGCTTTGGGACATGTAGCGGTGCGGTGCACTAGAAGTGTAAGCCACCCCCTGTGCTAAATATATGAACGCATAAATACTAAGTCTGACAATACCTTACCCGAGGACTCCCGAGTCTAATTGACATCGATCTCAGAGCGCCGGCTTCCGGGGATCTTCTTCCCTGCTGCGCAGCTAGTCATGTGCGACTGGTACCACGCGAAGTTAGAGGGTATTTTGCCTTGCACATCGTATGTATAATTATCACGTCGTCGATGTGGAGCTTGTCCAATGAAATGACCAAGGCATTCCGCTACCGGTGTCCCGACGAGCGGTGATCGTCTGTATGTCCAGATACAAGATTATGTGTGTTATTTGGTTTTGCCATTGGGCATCAGACCAGTCAAGGTCTGGCCTTTGTACAAGAAAGGAGGATAGAAGGATATAGAAAAACGGAAAAGCTTTGGGCCCTGAACAAACTACTGTACTGACTACAGATGATAGATCATATCTCCGGGGGTTGTTCCACAACAGACTTGCACCTTTTCCTCCAGCCCTCTCTTAGAGAGGGAACCCGCGGGTAACGATGACTTTCATCAAGAAAGTCGTGGGCTAACAATCGTCCACATCGTCGAGTGAAAAGACAGCCGACCATCTGGTCGACAGGTGCTTCTTCAGTGAGCAGGTCATATAATTTTGGTGCGTCCGTCCCGTTGGTTGCCCGTCGAGCGAGTTCGTGCAGTATTCGTCAAGAATGAGTTCGTTCAGTCGTTGTAGCATTCGTATCTTGCGGTCGCAGCAAGCGAAGCGTACCTATTTGCTTGGAATGGAGAGCAGGTAGGTAGACGAGTCACGTGCGAGCCAGCGATAGATGAATAGATGGTTATGTGCAGTCGTAAGAAGTGCGCAATACATGTTAGTGTTAAATGGGATAAGGGGCCCGTATACTTGGCAAGTGGGTTGATTGACAGGAAGCGATGATCCACTGGGGACAAGAACTTCTGCGAGGTGATGTGACGCGTAACAAGGTCTCAAACGCCCATCGATCAACAAGATGAAGCACGATTGGAGTAATCGGCGCTTCCTCGGATCAACGGGGTGAGATTTCGAAGCGATTCCTGCGACATCAAGTTGTGTGGGTCTCAGAGGTCGAAGCAGGGCGGATAGACGGTAGAACAGCGCATAGCGCCAAACACGTCCCCAGCGCCCATGACTGAACCTGCATTGTCCAAAAAGAGAGACCTCTCCACTTCTCCCAACCGCCGAGCCGCAAACATGGATATGAAATACAGGAATGTGCAATGAAAAAGACACGGGAAAAGACGAAAAAAAAATGGAAGTAGCGTCCGTTGAATGGAGTGAGGCATAGCAACTCAGTATTCCGAGGCAGCAGGACTGCGTGAATCCTCTCGTGGGGGTTCTTGACCTTGTACATGAGCAAGGGAATGAGCGTGCATCCCCGGCTCAGGGGGAGGGGACAAAGGTCGAGGATCTATTCCATGGACATTGCCAGGCGAAGGGGAGTTGCCAGTGGCAAGCGAAATTTTCTCGTTGACGGCACGAAGGCGCTGTACCTCCTGTTCCAGCACAAGCAAACGAGCCTGCATTTCCTGTGTCTGCTTGTCCAGAAAGATGATGTGATTCGTCGCTAAATACGATGTCGTCAACGATCCGTTCACCAAGATAATCATTGATCGTCTCACCTCGCTCAAGTAACGAGACTTTGCTGCTTTTCTGGTTAGAAACGGGTAACACATCCTTCAATTTGGCATAGCCATCGCGTAATTCGTCTCTCCGCCTTTGCTCAGCCTCAATTCGCTGTCTGCGTGTTGCCTCCTTTCTGGTGTGGGCAAGGTTTTCTACGAACGTTGCGCCCATGTTGTCTTCGTCGTCTGAATCGTTTAAGGAACGAGCACGGCCACGGCGCCCGGAAGAGCTAGTTGTTGGGGAAGGGGTGGGGTTGTAACGAAGAGATTGGCGATGAACTAGACTAGTTCCACGGGATGACGAAGGGGAGCCTGTCCCGCTGCTGTTTCTCGAATGGTGGTGGTAAAGGCCGTCCGCTGATGTGTCAGATCCTGAAATGGGTGGGGACAAAGGATCGTACATGTGAGGGGAGGGCGGAGGGGGAGAGGCAGCAGGCAGATTCATTGACACATGTTGTGGCGATGAGGTATACACGGGTGGCGGATATTGATGCGTCTGATGAGAGGGCATGAGGCTGAGATTATGGAACTGCAAGCCTTGATGCAGGTCTGGCGCAGATAGATGGCCTACATAGAATCGAACATGAGTAAATTATCAGATCAACATGTGGTTAAGGTGAGTCAAGGCCTCGAGGAAAAGTACCCACGGGGATGTTGGACTTGGACAGGAAAAGATTGCTGGTGTTGCATCGCGTGGGGGTTGTATGCGAGGCTGTAGGGAGAACCTTGCTCGGCAGGATAGTATCCATAAGGACCTGCATGTCCGAGATTTTGGTTGTGATCATCGGTTATGTGCTGCTGGTGCTGGTGCTGATCCATTGGGGCTACAGTGAAAGTCGTGGATGGGTCGTGGTGTAAAATGAAAACTGGGCGCGCAGGGGGAATCGAATCGTGAACTAAATGGTAAAAAAAAAACACAGAAATGAAATTGAAAGAAGAAGAAAAGAGGAAGCAAAAGAATCAACTAACAATGGTCACCGGACAAATGGACACTGATCCTCGTCCGGAACCAAACCGTCCATAACACGACCTCCCTGTTTGCCCTTTGTTTGTATATCCTCGAACAATGCAGCTCTTGTCTTGCTCTGCCAAACAACCCTCTGCAATCCTGCCTGACCCTTCTGCAATTCTACCTAACCCTCTTTATCATCTACCTGGATAAAAACCAAGCCGACGGCACAGTTATATATATATTTACACTTTTCTCAAGACTCAGATGCCTCGAGGCTACCGTGTGTAGGTTCTGATTTGATATCCAACCCGCAAAGATGAACATGCTGCACCCACCTACGATGGCACATCAGCTTGGTCCATGTTCTACGATGCTGAGGAACGAATTTCAGAAACCATGATTCATCGACCCTTCGGATAACCCGATGTAATGGAAGAACTACTACATACGGCTGCCGAGTCTCCGATCGTTCCTATCGATGGAAAATGCTCTGTCGATAATGAAAGTGATAGACAGTCGAACGTTGCAACTTCCGCCGACACCCCAACGTTCTTCATTTCCGGTTGTATGGTCGCGGACTGGGTCACCTGCCAAAGACACGAGGGTTCTCGAATCTGCAGCGGCAGTCAAGCTAATGGAGCAACGCCTAGATCTTGAATACTCCAGTAATTTGGACTCTGATCGAAATATCTCGGCTGATACTAAATGTCGCGATGTGCAACGGGCGGTAAATGATTGCAAATGGAGAACTGTTTCCTAGACCACGTCTACTTAAAAAGTAAGGCGACTGAAGCGCCCCTGTACCATCATATCTCGAACTGCTATGCTCAATTGATATATTTGCTTCCGCTGCTAAGCGCTGATGCGCTGATGTTCCACCTATACCGAATGATGAATGGCTTGGTCTTGGTCTAACGCTCAGGAGACAATAATCTCGGAATGGAAGCTGTTTCCCACAGTTGTACAAGGATTGCAGTCTTGCGAAAGTCTCTGCAAACTATTGACCGCGGTCTCCCAGCAAGGCGACGTCGGCTACGACGACGAAAGGTGGCGGGTCAATTCAATTTCATGACTTTGCAGCATCCATAGGTGCGCCAATGTTTGTTCACTTACTTTACTTTAAGATATTCCTTTTGCTGATTTTCCAATTTATCATGCATTCAGTCTAGGTTGCTGCTTCTAAGTATCACTGCTCGGCGCGGCACTTTTGACCGTCTTGCCTTTCCTGAGCTGCTCGGAGGCGCACATACCCAATTGACCATCCTCCGTGTCATGTCCGAAATCAGCCCCACGGGACGAAATTCTCGTGTCTCGGGAAATTCAGCTAGTCCCCAACTGGGATGGACCCCGCCTCGTGCACCTCTGCCCCCACATAGGCTTGCCAAGATAGCTAATGCCCTTGGAATCCCTACACCTTCTCCCGCGTCATCCAAATCCTCAACCTCGTTCTTGTCTCCGGCTCTTACTGGTGGATCCCCTTCCAAAAGTAATATTGATCTCCCCTGGCGTGTCGCGACACCCTCCACTTCGTCTGCTCATAATATTGGATCTTTTGCGTCTTCTTCCCAGACTAAGTTTTTTCTGCACGTCATACCACCTCTTCACCTCTCTCCCGAGTTTGATACTTCTGACACTTCCGAGCTTGCGCACCCTCCTCCCGCTGCATCAGGATATCATACGCAGTTCCGACGTGGTACACTCGTAGCTCTACAGCCATCGCTACATGCGCAATTCGTAGCAATTGCTAAAGAATATGCATTACCTAGTACTGTCGGTCTCATCCTTTATCTTGTCACGGCTTCCCCGCAGAGCCGCCAGAACAGTCCCATGCCTTTTGCGATACCTACTTCAGGAAACGAAGATGCAGAGGAACCCGGCCCGCGCCTCTCCGAAGAAATTTGGAAGCATATTTGGGCTCGAGTTCTGAGAACTGAACGCGAAGAGGCTCTTTCACTTTCGCGTGGACCAACCCCCAGTCCTTTCGATCCAGGTCTAGGATCAGAACCCTCCAGCCACTCCAACTTGCGCCCCTTGATCACCACCATGCGAACAGAAACACCACAACCTTTCACGTACCCCATTACTCCCTCATCTACCACATCTTCAGTATCTGATCTTCGATCTCATTCTAAATCTACTCCTCTATCATCTTCATCGATATCACACTCGGAACCAGATACCCCAGATACTTCACGTTCTTCTGATCACGAAACACCCGGGATCGACCTCCCAGGTCTTAATTCACCTTCTATCATACCTATACTCGCGAAAGTGGAGTTCGATATTGACCGACGGAGAGCACTATGGTACGAACCATGGCTACGTGGCCGCCGCATGACTTTTGCTAAACGCGCTGAGAGTCGCCAAAGCAATCGATCACGATCACGTGCGGAAGGGGATGCGGAGGAGATGCGTGCGCCGTTCGATTTGAAACTAGTGGAGAGGATGCAGAATGCAAGTTCTGTGCTCAGTTTTACTACGTCGCTATCTTCGAAGGAGGAAGGGGGTGTTGGTGGATATGCTCCTCTGACAGATTCCACGGACGAAGCAGTCGAAGAAGACGAAGACGACGAAGACGACGACGACGACGACGACGAAGTAGGACATGTGGCTGATATCTCTCATCATGATCCCCTAGCAGACGTCTTCGGCACAGATGCGGATACCTGGGCAGACATCCGTGCTGAATCGCATAACAATCAGTGCGAGGTTAACCCGAATGTGGTCGAGCTTGCGATGGACGCATCCGCACTTACTGTTCTGCCTGAACCAGAACTATTGGGTGATGAGGTAAATGAAGTGCGGGAGGTTCATGACATTATGCGCAGGATGTCAAAACCCCCATTGGTCGTGTCGATACCATCCCCACCAGACCCGAAGCCAATAACTTCGCCTACTGTGACAAGCGCTAAGAAACCGATTCCGCCGCCCCTAGTTCTTGCGCCCCAGGAGACAAACAATTCCCTTGCACTGCATCCTGAATTGAGTCCAATGGCATCGTCCTCCAGCGCAGGCGACAGCACGTATCTACCTTACGCGACTCCTAAAGGGATAGCGGTCACGGATGAGATAGGTGACGGAGACGGAGTGTCCCTGGACATGGAACAAGAGTATATGCGGGCACGGAGTCCTGCCGAAGAAAAGCGTGTTGGCGCTGTTTTCGAGGATCTCAATCTTGGTTTAGATTCAGGAGATGATGATGACGGGGAAGAAGAAGAGGTGAGTTTTAATTGTCAGTCCTATGTGCAGTCCCTGGAATTTGTCTTTAGTACGACGAGAACGACCCGAATGATCGACGTAGAAGCCAGTATCTCATGAGAGCCAAACTTGACGAGATTGAGCGGGTATGTTAGTCATAAGTATTTGTTTCGTTTTCTGATTCTTGGGCATAGACTTTGGCACAGTTTTCACCGAGACAGTTGAAAATCAGTGATCTAGACGAGGATATGACGATAACTCACGCCCGATCGAAGTCGCTGCTTGCACTTCATGCAGGAGTTACCCCAAAATTACCAATCAATCAGACGTCTAACATTGCGGCGACAGGGTGAGTTTCATCATAATTTTCAATCGGTCTTGTCGGCTCAAGCTGGTCCCAGGAATTCTAATGGCTATGACAATGCAAGCGAGAAATCCTGGCCTGCCGTCCCCTACTCATCTATCGCTAACACGTTGCAATCACCGCAACCATCAGGGCCTCGGATCGCTGTCAACGGTGTATCGACAGGTGCCCCAAAGTCATTCGCTCCACCCTCGCGCTCAGCTTCACCCAATTTTATATCTGCAGAGACCAAGATGCGGATACGAGATGTGGAGCCGCCCACGTACCCTCCGCCCTTACCTCCCTCGTTTGGGAAGCAGTCAGACGCCGACTCCCCCATACCGTTGTCTCCTGATCCCTTTGGGCGATACCCCTCTTATCATGAGTCGGAGTCGCAACCCGCGCCGACATATTGGGATCCAGCAACCGGGCAATTCACCAGTATTCCTGTTGAATCAAGACCATCCCTGTCTTCTGTGGATGAGGGTTCCATTGCTTCAACGACCCCCTCCAGTCGGTTCTCTGCTGATTCAGCAAGTTTCTCTATGGATGCCGGGGAAAACAATGCGAAAGCTTCTACTCCCCTTGTCAGTGTCAAGACCTTCAAGAGACTCTGGCGTAGAAGCAAGTCGGTATCGGGGCAACAACCTCCAACGCCAAGTCCTGGACGGGCTTCGTTCCATGTATCCGCGTCGCCTGTTCTCTTGTCACAGGATCAGCCCGGACTACCTCCTCCTCCCCCACAAAGGGGATTGCCACCTGTACCTTCGGCACCTCCGCCGCGATCGCCACGTCCATCATCTCCTTCAATACCTTCTTCGTCAGAGAAGACAGGCGTTCGTAAATCTATCCTTAAAACCTGGAAGTCAGTATCGGGTGCCACAGCATCGGCCTCTTCCAGTACTCCTTCAGAACCCAAACGGGATACAGAAAGACCCGTGTCGAATGAGACTATAAAACCTCGAAGGCCGAGCATCTTGGATGCTGGGGTGCCACCAACTCCGAAACTTGCCGAGCAATACTTACCTTCCAATCACGCCCGAACGGGCAGTGGCATTTTTGAACGAAGAAAGTCTGTGGGACGTGCCAAAATGGCGCCTTCGGCGAATTCTTCGACGTCGTCACAAGATGTTGCCATGGCATCTAAGACACCATCACAAACCTCATCATCGATGCAACTTCCAGGCTCAGTTTCTCCTGCTCGCTCCTTGCAGTCCACTGCTTCTCGCTATTCTCAAGTAAATGGCAGTTTTGAGACCGCACAGTACGAGATGGTAACACCACCCAGGATACATCCGAGCTTGTCTTATCCCTATCAGACACTTGACCACGATTAGCCCCTAGGCAGGGGAGTTACTTACTTCGTTTCGTTTCGCTTTGCTTTCAATTCAACGTCGCATCTTTACACTACATATCGTTGCTTTGCTTCATTTATCGTACTTTATTCTACTACATCATGAGCAGGTGGAATCATGAAATTACATAGGAAAATATCGTCATACGAAAGGATATTACTTGCTAAGTATATAGTTCACATTATCAGGAATGAAATATAGGCCATTACAACGGTTATAAAGATGAGTATAAGTTTGAACTTCCCAGACATAAACCAACGGTCATCCAATCTAAGGATGTGGTTTTTTCTGTCGTCGTCATTCGAGAAGACGTGGTAGCGACGATTGGCGATGCTCCATTCAATGCTACCCAGGATCCAATCCACCAGACCATCTGCAAACGCTGCAACTTGTCTGTCTGTTTCTTCGTCACCAAAGCATGGAAGCGTCTCTCTGCAGGTATTGAAGCGATCCATGGCAGCCCGAAATAGCATGCCTGCATAATCTAATCTTTCTTGAAGGTCTAGATGTTGAGTAGTTGGGTCTTTGTCAATAACGGTAATAATGTTGTTCGGTGCTCCGTTATCGTTGACCTCCTTTTTGAAGGAATAAATGTCCTAAAGTGACAAAATATAGGTTAGCATCAGCAACACTTCAGGATATATTTGATGGGACATACATTGGCGAGGAACACCGCATCGAGGACACTATTCTCCATCTCAGCTATAATAGGGTGTTGGAGGACGTGCTCGGGCAAATATAACCTTCGGGTGGACCGCATCAAAACGATGCACGGCCGGGTACCGACGGTCTCTCTTCGCATGACCATGTATGAATCGATACAACGGGTCGCTGAAATGTCCTTCGATGCTTCACGATCAAGTGCCTCTTGTATGGTGTTCGTTGCAAAAACAACATTGGAATGTAGAAATTCTGGCCAATGAAATGGATCCACGGCATCCTTCATGCGTGCCACCATTTGGCTGAAACACTCGTCAGAATGACATAATCGCGGAGTTAACAAGCTTACTTGGTCATAAGTTTGATGAACGGATGGCGGTGACCCTTGCCAGCCTGTGGATCTTCGAGTACGTCGGTCCACAATTTGGAGAGCTTCCTAGCCACTTCGCTCGAGCAGTGATCGCTGTAGCATGCATTCAGTATAGAGTCAAGATATCGGTAACGTCCTGCCACCTACGTGAGCACTTCAAGCATGAACGACATTGTCATGTAATCGAGAATCGCTCGTAATTCTTTCGGGCTGGCCGTGGGCCATGCAAGGGCTGCAAGTAGAGGCATCTCTGCATCGCCTACCGCCTTCGCAAGCTCATCAGTACACTCTTGGGTATGGGCAATAGCGGAACTTACGATTGAGGCGAAGTAACCCATATTTTGTCTGACCCATTGTTCGTAACCGTTCTTTGATTCTTGGAAGCCAGGACTGATGCTGTTCCCTGTCTTCTTAGGACACATGGAGGGTAGGTTGGGAAGCTGATAGACCGCAGAGACCATGTTCGGACGCGTTCAGGGGGGATGGAATATGAGTCCATATCTTCCTCGAGTATCATTTTTATACCTAAGTTTCTGTTAGTGGCATCCTACTGTCAGGCATATCCTCCGACTTGGATGTGGATCGAGATGCAAACAGTCTACTGTGAGGTAAGGCGGGTTACAGAGGAGCTAAACTGAATCAAGGTGGAATCATTTCGCCTACACATGCAGAACCAACATCAGCACATGGTCACATGGTCACACAGTCAAGTTGTAGAATTCTATGACGGAACACCACGATAATGAAACAGACTATCACGTTTCCCAGTCAGTCTCCCTTGAGCGAATGGTAAAAAGTTGTACCAGACGCACCCGGTCAGCGCCCGCTGACAATCTCATAATTATCCG
>MU836970.1:448600-460395 GCA_029603245.1 Rhizopogon salebrosus TDB-379 | reverse complement strand
GTGAATGTGAACATCGCAGCATGCAACACAATTAAAGCCAGCATGGCTGTCCCATAGGTGGATTTATATCCATGGACCGCCGCATGAATATATGACTGTAAGCTCACATCAGAGTTGCCCACAGCATACTTCCACCTTCCTTTGTTCGAAGAGGGTGCTGGTTCATCACGCTGCTGAGAGCGAGTAAAGCTACTGGCCATGCCAGGTACCTGGTCGCACACAAGAGATAGGCTGAGCAGCATAGACTGTGTATGTGTCATTGATTCTTACTGATTTCTAGACACTAGCACCAGGCCGGCAAGGAACATGCCCATTGAGCCCATAGCATCTATGCAAGCAGAGGTTGGTGAATTCTGTGAAAGCAAGCGGTTATACTGCACGTACCAACAGACTCCGCATGCCATATTTTTGGTAGAGACAATTTCATTTCTCGAGCCGCATCTTGGGGGGAGTCTGCCGACATGTTCCCCAACTCCCACGGTAGTGGGAAGAGGGTTTTATCAGACGAAATCGTGCAGGCACCTGTACACTTTCATTGTGAGAAGACTTTTGACAGCTCTGGTTCCCGCCGTGAGAAGCGTTTTTGACAGCTGTACAGTTTATTATAAAGCACTTGTAACTCTTAAGTTTCACCATCTTCGCCCTGCAGCTGTGTACATCCTAACTGACGGTGAGCTCTTTTTTGCATCCTGTATGTGTTGCATGCTTACTTGCACTTACGCTGCTAGATGACTTTGTTCATTTCGAAGGTGCCCTCCACCATTTGCTCGTGTCCTTGATATTGATGCTTGCCCACCGCATATCACTCTTCATGACATATGATGCACTCTATTATCCCTAGTACCATGCCCATGTCTTTGTCTCTGTCAAAGACTTATGTTCATGGTTGCAATTATCCCTGTCATCTCACCTCAATCTTTGTTCCGGATGCAGTGCCCTCTTCTGCTCTGTCTCTGTTGTGTGTGATGACATTAGTTTGTACGTGCGCGCGGATGGGATAACCGTAACCCTTGGTCGCTCTTACTTTGCATCTTCGTCATATTCGCACTGCCGCATCCTCCGTCGGTGTTCATCGATAGCAATGGCAGCTGACCCATCTGCTATACCTTCAACATTAGTGCCTTTTAGACTGACTGAAGATCCAGCGTGGTCGTCCCGATGCTTGTGAGCATGACATACATGGATTTGCGGAGGATGGGGGAGTGCGATGACAGTCACTGTGGTCATCCGAAATCTCGGCATGAAGACGTTTCTGCGATGCGACCGTCTCCGGCACAGAAGGTTTGGCTCGTCAATTTCTCGATGTTGCAGAAGTTGGTAGAGTGCATGACTCGAGATGGGGCAGCGAATGGGGAAGGCATATGACAGATAACTGTCTGAGAGATATACAATTGGCAGGGGTCTGAAACTAGTACAGCGTCAACGACTGAACTGTTCTAGGATTACGATTTATATATTCCGTGAAACAGAAAGTAGTGGGCATTTGCCACGAAAGCTGGCCCTGCGCTGCTTATGTAGAAAAAGTGACTACTGTTGTTGGTGAAGACGGGGATACTCAGCGATTTTAGGACGCAAAGCGGAGTCGGGGACTGGCGCGGCTGAGCGCCGCTACGATGAAGGTAGCAAAGTAGCGTATGTGACCACGCCGGTTTGTCACCCTGCAACATAATTTTCACGTGACCACTTCTGGGCAAAAAGAACTTCATTCAATCATAATTTGCTGCGTACCATCGTCATACACATCGCCAATGTTCCCCTCCATCCCAGTCCTCGCCTCAGCAGTAACTAAAATCTCTACCCCCTTCCGATGATCACAACTCGGTCTCTTCCACGGGAAAATCAAGCGATACGGTAACAACGTCCCGCACTCGAAGCACAAAACTCGGCGGACATGGCTTCCCAACGTCCAGACCAAGCGCCTCAAGTCTGACGCGCTCGGGCATGAAGTGAAAGTGAAGCTCACGACGCGTGCACTCAAGACCATCAACAAGGTACGTCCTCACTCGTTTTGTGCGAGATTACAAGCGGTTTCTCATTTGTTCTGTGGGGGAGCAGCACGGCAGCATTGATAATTACTTGCTTCGAACAAAACCTGATCTGTTAGGTATCGAGGGAATGCGTCTTAGGATTTTGGTGCGCGAGAAGCTTGATATACAACACGCGGAAGACGAGGCTGCAGCGGCTGCTCAAGCAGAGGAGGAAGCGATGGTGCAGCTCGAGAAGGAGAAGAAGGAGGCGAAGCGGAGATGGAAGGCACAAGTTGGTCGTGCATTGAAGTTGCGCGAGGCCCAGCAGACTATCGTTGGAGGGGTTTTTGGTTCTACGGGATCACGCACGTCTCAACCTACCGCATCATAACCGGCGAGTCAGGCCTGCTTGCTTATTGTAAGCTTTGTTAGCTGACAGACTGGGCAGACGTTGGCATAGTCATCCTGGACTATACATTTAGACCATCTTATCGTCAGACCACCCGCCCGACCCCAAGACCTCAGACTCTGTTCCGCAAGAGTGATTTAGTCTATCATACCAATGCATTGAGAATCATAGCGGTAGATGAGTGATGGACATAGGAATGTGATGCGACGCTAATAGCTATATATAAAAGTGAAACTCCAGAAACCGATTATTCCTCTAATAACTAAAACGTGAATGACAAGGAAAATAATAACATAGCAGAGAAGCTCTCAGGCTCCTACAATGCAGCTCCCGGGCGGAGCACCTTCCGCCACCACGCCCGCCCCCCGACGGAGGTCGTAGCGAGGACAGCAGTGCTTACCCCGAGTTCGTTGGCACCTAGTCGATTCACAGAACGCGTGCTCTTAATAGATGTAGCACGTAGTGAACCAGACCACTTCGAGGGAACGCTCTGATAGTCGCTCTCCGAATCTCGGCGAGACTCTGAAATATGATTGAGGTCCGCGGAATCCGCATACGCGGACTCGTCTGGTCTCCCCTCATCATCAACACAGACATAACCATCCTCCGCGTTGCCTTCGCGAGAGTGGGTCTGTTCTTGCACATCAACTCCAGCTAGATATGTAAACGGAGTGACGAGCGTTGGTCGGGTCACTGGTGTTGGATTGAACAATGCCTCAATCAGCTTCTCCGTCCCGCGAATGCCACGGGTGTTCGGTAGCTGCTTGACATCTAAGGGTTTTCGCTTTTTCTTGCGACGGCGTTTGCCTGATGAACTGGTCGAAATGGTGGATAACGACGACGACGACGAGTTAGCGTAGGGATCAAAGATGCGCGGTGCTGTTCGGTAGACATCGCTTTCTAGCAGCCCGGCAATCCCACTCAAAATCTCTCCTTTAGGAAGAGGTGGAGCAACATATGGCGAATCACCTCCAATGTGTTCCAGCTGGACAGTAAGCTACAGAGATGTAACCCAATTAAAGCCGCTATAACACCCACAACTAATGAACATACCTTGAGGGTCGCATTAGTCTTGCTCTGCCTGAGCAGATAGCGACGAGTAACAACTCCAGTGTCCACGTATTGAGCTAGATTTAAGCTCACAGCGCCGAGCCGGGGATTCCGTGGTGCATCTGGATCACCTGGAATAACACGCTGCAGGAAAACCTAGTTAGTAGGGCTTGGGGAGAACAGTCGCCAAGATAAATGCACCTGCATCACAATTAACTTGGCCTCGCAATCTCCAAGCTCATTGGTTTCCCTGCCAATACTCATCTGCACTACGACGTCAAGTGTCTGCTCCCATGCCACACTGTGGTCCTTGAGCTTCTCAAACGGAGTCTGACCTTTGGCAGGAGTGTATCCTGCCGCCGGAGGCGACTTAGCGAGAGATGGAGTTAGGTCCGGCGGGGGGGTTTGGGGCAACCAGTCAGCAGAAAGGTATTGTGGCGGTATTTGTGGGTTGTGCGGGCGAGAATGCGGCGATGGTGAGGAAGACGTACTGGGCGTTGAAACCGAAGGCGGCATCGGGGATATCGGTGTGTTTGCGGATACAATCACTGAGGGGATAGGTGGATCGTGTGAGTGGGTCGAATTGGAGTTGGCAATGCTATGGGCGTCCGAGGCATCAATTGCATTTGCAGCATCCATGTCGGTTTCACGTGGCTTCTCTTTCTCTTTTCCTTTGGCTAAGTCAGCGCTTCCGTGGGGAGCGGTGGTACTGCAAGCCTTTCCTTTGCCCTTTACCTTGCCCAATAGTCCCCCACCAGAGGTTACCCCCTTGAACTTCCATCGTACCCCAAATTCTCCGTGGACAAGCGGAACACTGCTGAGCTGATGGATCGTGAGCCGCAAGAGAAATACTGCATGTCGAGGCAGGAGATGTGCAAGCTGAGCGCGAAAGCCTGTGGCGTGACCTTTGGCACCAGGCGTAGGGCTAGGTGGTCTAGCATGCCCGTTCGAATGAGGGAATAGTGTTGGTGATTTTGCTCTCCCACTGACATCTGGCGAAGTAGGTCGCTTGTCAAGTTGTGACGTAACTGGCGAGAGATGTAGTTTTGGATGGGGTCTCTTGGAAGGACGTAAAGTGGATGAACGCTCTCTACTAGAAGCTAATGAAGTGGATGAAGAAGCGGCTTGCGGATGGATAGGACGTGAGGTGTGCGGATCGTGTAACAGCATTGAACGCGTGCTTAACGACGTTGGAGTTCAACTGGACTGTGGTAAATTTAATGGCTCGAAGACACATGCATCCTACATGCGTCAAGAAGCGCTGGGGTCAGGTGAGACAACAAAATCAGGAGAGAAGTTGATGTTCTGACTGGGTTACCGGTAACATAAGCGTCAAAACTACAAGGCCACAACACGAGACTTTCCTATTATAGTAGCTCACATGTTTTCAAGTTCGTGTTTCATTTCAACGGAAGCAAACGACGAGTCGAGACGGCATCGTTCGCATAATCATAGCCATTGTGCTAAAGCGTCATCCCATCTAACTCTAGATATTTACTTGAAGGGCTGTACAGTACGTGTGTTTCACCTTAGTCCGTCTGCGTCAGATTACACAACCACTCCATTCCTTAAATGTATCGCAAAGCAGGCGTCAGAATGCAATCAAGTTATGGAGCTGCTGGGGCTCGGAGGGTTAGCTTGTGGACGTACATACGTATATCCTGGAGGAGTTACCTCAGTTCAAGCCTAACCCTAGCTTCTGTACCTGGCCCGGGGAGGTTGAGAGCGATTATGTACATAGGAAGCATGCAACAACGACCCACCCTCACCCCGAAGCGGGAAACAGGGTGTAGCTATGGAAAGTTCGAGCAACACGCCATGGAGGTAGGCGCGGGCGTCGACGCAAACAAGGCACACCATATTACGACTAGGTTCTGAAATAACCCAGTATCAAAAAAAGTTAGGTGGGCAACCCACATGCTGCGATAGTGGCTGAGCGCCTGAGGAAGCTGCGGCAACACAAAATGAGTCCACTGTGAGTCACAGCCTCGAGCGGGCAACGCTCGAACGCTAATCATTGACATAATGAACCATGCAAACATTAAAACAAGGTATACCACGTTTGAGCGAGTTATGAAGTAATCGGCACCACAAAAGGGTAGGTTCACTAAAATACTGTGATTGCTATCAGCGATGCCTCGAGGAAATTCTCGCAAGTGACTAAAATGAGCTGCCGATGCAAGAACAAGGTACCTCCTTGTCTTCATAGGTCGTGATGGCTACAAAGACGCCCGTTTAGCTTAAAACTACACTAGTGATCTGACTTGGCTCATGGAGGACAAGCGAGGTTTGACTAAACGCCCACGCATCAAGGGAGTTTCCTAAATGGTCTACAAACGATTATCCAAAAAGGCGTCAAAGAGAGCCGACAGGGCAAACAAATTTTGAACATATCCTTGTTCTGGAAATGGTGGAAACTTAGGATATAAAGCATTTGACAAAGTCGTCTTGCTCTCGCTATCTACAACTCCCATAGTGATTTGACATCACAACATTACTCAAAGCCCGACTACAACGACCTTCTTCTTGATTTTTTGAAACCACCGGCACGTACTATATTTCCCAGCCCCAATACTCCAGCCACGATGTACCAAGTTCGCCCTGCACACCCCATCCAGACAAAAGCCATCTGGGACTACGAAGAAACTGCTACACCCACCATGGCTTCTTTCCCTGCACAACAGTCTTACCCTTCTAATGTCCAGCTTCCACGCAAGCTCCAACGACCGTCTTACGCTGAGGTCCCCAGACAGAACATTGCTGCTGTAGCACCTGAGCTCTCTGAAGTACCGATGGACTATGTCCGGCGCGGTCTGAAAATGCAAGCGGACCAGTGAGTAGCACGCCGAATCGCTCGATGAATCTGATCTGACATATCGCCCAGGATGCTTTCTGGTATCGCAGCGCTTTCGCCATCACACTTGCCCTCGAGCATGCCTCGCTCGCAACTGCACCACACCCCTAGTCTAACCATCCCAGTTCGACCATCCGGCTCTTCCCCTTCTTATCCGACCCACATACTTGCGCTTTCCAAATCATCCAACTCTTTCGATTCATCTGTGACCCTCGTGGCAACCCATGCGCTTATTCTCGCATCTAATTGCGCTTCCCTCCCTCGCCTTCCTCCATCAGCTCCCTCTTATGGCTCTAATGTCAATGTCACTCTTCCCATCCTTCCGCTCACCATACCAGCTCCGGCGGCATTCCGCCCCCTACACACTTTCCTTTACAATCATTCCGCGCCTCAATTGCTCTCTACGCTCCTCCGAGCTGTTCCAGGCTCTTTCCTGGCTACCCTTACTTCACCACAAGCACTCCGAGGCACACTTTCCTCTGGGCCTGCACTTCACACCCTTTCCGCTCACCTCATGTCATCTGCCCCAGGCATGAGTGCCCTCACCGATGTTGCTCAGAACATCGCAGCCGTGTGGAGAAACGCAGTGGCACTAGGCGTACATGATCCGGAGCTCTGGGACTGCCTGGACCTGGCATGGGAGGTCGTATTGGGCGCTATGAACCTCGGTGCCGGAGCGCGTTAATTTCATACAACCACACTAATAGAGGCACCCGCGCTGTGCGCACCGATCCAAAAACCAAAAACATGAACCCTGACTCAGAAACAAACCAGTGTATTTCTTGATCTCTTCTCATCTCATTCTATTCACCCGCATATCATCAAACCATGCCCTCTGTATTCCTCACTATATTTCCCCTGCTTCTTCGTCTCTTATCGACATTCCTATGACTCCTGTGGAAATTTGATACCAAGTAATTTACGGTTTGGTAGTAATGGTTTTGAGACCTTGTATCTACTACATGCAGAACAAATGCTTCGTTGAACTTCAATGACTTGCCCCTGAGTCTCAGATCTCATTAATCATTACTAGCTGCGGGCTGTCTCGTCCCGATCCTTTCGACAGCGACGTAAAACCTTCCGTAACGTCATTATGCGCTCCCGAGTTGCTTCCGAGATTAGGTACACCCGTGGATATGAGACCTGGGTGGCGAGCTATTGATCATTCCCATGCAAGGCCTCCGATGAGAAGTGATCCCGATACCACATGAGCGGTGGTGTGTGTTCAAATCACTGCCATGAGTCTGTTTATTTCTCAACTCACACAAGAAGACTGCAGGCGCATAAATAAAAAGAACGACTATTTCCATTCCTACTTACAATAGTCTGTCTAGGCTAGCGCAAACGTATACGTAGTGTACGAAATAATTATACTTTACTCTGCCGGAAAAAGATTACTTGTACACAAAGAATTATCGAGTTAGATCTAAACTCCTCGAAGGTTCCGCGGGAGGTTGTCTGGCAGACTAAACTGCATTCCTACGTGCATGTATCGCCGCCAAGGTGTCTCATTGTACGTGACCATCTCCCGGCATACATCGCTAACGCCGGTGTAGGACACGAGATCGCCTCGATCCTACGCCCAAATACGTCAGAAGGTGGTCATGTGTGCTTTGCGTACTCACATTGTAATCGCAATTGGTGTACGTGCCAGCGGCACCTAGGGTCAAATATTAAATAGGACACAAAATGCAATGCATACACAACGATGCACTTCAGGTGTTATATTGTAGCACTTGTTAACCAACATCCAGTTCGTCCCTGCGTTGTCAACTGGGTAATTACGACATTTGGTTGGTCTTGGAGTTTTGGCCAAATTCAAGAACGCAACGAAGTGCAGAGTGCGTGTGACGGCAAATATGCAGGGGGCCGCAGTGCCGCATTTCGGTTTAGAAAATCCAGCTGAATGACATGTAGGTATGAGGTCACATAGTGCGTTTCATGTCCGAGCACAAACGATGCTAACCACTGAACCGACCAGCGGGAGTTATAAAGAAAAAAATTATTTAGGCAGGAGTTGACGGCAACCACGATACCTTCAGGATAGTAGTAGTCAAGCAGGATGAGTGATTCACTTGGCATACCGTGGTCGACGGTGCGAACCGTGAACCTGAGGAATTCATATTTGAGACTCACAGAATTACATCGACCTCGTCGCTAGAACACGTACGTAGAGGACCACACAGTATATCGAAAACCCCCTGTAGTTTTTTCAGAAGTGGGGACGGTGAAAGCTATCGATGACGAAAGATAGTTTGTCATGCCGTAGAGAGAATTCTCGACAACCATTTTGCCTCTGACCAATTTCAAGAGTAGATATGGAGAGTTATGACGTACCTGAGGTATAGACAACTCACTGTATTGGCGGCATAAGTTGAGACAAACGCGGCAGCCGGCCAGTCCGCAGGAGTGTGCATATGATGTCCACCGGTATGTCGTAGCTTGGGCAAGTCACTGCAGGAAGGTAGAAATATTATGTCCCTTCATGGCGAGCAGGGGGAGTTGTCGCAGGAAGCGGGCAGTTTCGGGTTTGTGGAGTTACACGACTCATACCCAAGCACAGCGCCAACAATTAAATCTGATTAAGTTTGCCCCGAAGCGAATCCTGCGTAATGCATGATTTTCTACAGGCTACAAGTGGACTAATGGATGTTAAAACACACCGTCAGCTGTGTCAGCTAGAAATTGCAGGGTTCTCCACAGAGATACAACACAGGAAGAGGCGCACACGAGTCCAGCATCCAGCCCGCCTTATCACAATATCAGTGGGTGACGGTGCTTCCGTGACAGACATCGCGGTAATGGCGGTGGCGGCAGGCGTAGTGAGCGAAACCTGTGGTTGCGATGGTGGCTGCTGACCCTGCGCTGCTCCACTAGAATGTTGTTCGGCACTATTGGGAGGTTGAGAGGGTGGAGCAACATTAATGGTCATAATGTTCTGCGCGATGGGGGATTTCTTCTTCTCCTTTGCTTTTCCTACCCTGACATTCCTCTGTGTGGCATCAGAATCCAGATGAGGTGGAGATCTGACAACAAGGAAACGTACAGCCAAGCCCCGAGTATATGGGACGTCGAGTGCAGGGGGACGCTGTGAATGATAAAAAAGCGAGGAGAAGCGGCCAAGGAGGCGTAATGCTGAAGATGGACGCGGGGGGGAGGAATGCAGAGGGGGGCGAGTTGTAGAGGACTGAGGACATATAGAGTAGCTCGTAGATCGAGATACTGGTCACGCACATGAACATGATCCCGTGCATCATCGAAAAACCCTTGTGGTAATTTACTGTGTGTGTCGTTGTCATTGAGTAGCTGCGTTGGACCAGCCTAAAGTACTAATGCTTGAATGCGGTGAGGCAGCTTAAAGACGTACGACGTACATCTAGAACAGACTTGTTCTGCGAGAAGATGTTAGCTCGTTCAACTACTTAACCCAGTTATAGGATAAATACCTGGACCTGCGGTGCCAAAAAAAGTGGAGTCATGTTGTCAGTCCTAGTCAGGGACGGAATAAGAAAATACAATTTTGCTCACATTATCTGACAGAAGGTCCTCGAGGCCAGCTTGTTTAACAATCGCAGAAACATCCCATGTGTATATATTCTTGTCAGCACAGCCAGTGGCTAGTTGTTTTCCATCTACGGAAAATGACACACAGTTCAGTAGTTGTGCATGGTGGAGGGGCGAACTGATGGGGTGGCCCATTTCGATGTCCCACAAGCGTGCCGTTTTGTCCTGTGATACACTTGCGAGGATACGGCCATTTGGAGATAATGCAAGGGCGAAGACATTGCCGGTGTGCTTCGTCAAAACTGCGATTTGCCTCCATGTTGAGGTATTCCACTTCCTAATTGAGTGGTCATGTGATCCAGAGATAAGTGTCTTCCCGTCCGCGGTCCAGGCTAGGCACGGGACACCATTTGTATGTCCTTTGAGGGTTGCGACCGGCACCCCTGTCTTGCTGTCCCAGATTTTGATCAAGTGCCAGGCCGCACCGTATTGATGCCCACTGGTGGCAATTAAGGTCGTGTCTGGCGAATAGATGACTGCCTGCACGCGGTCGATCCCGGTTTCGATTGATCCAAGGACAGTCTCTCCGCTCTTTGCATCCCACTCCCTTGCAGTCCCATCCCAGGACCCACTCAACACTTTCTTACCATCCCGACTCCAGCACACAGATGCCACTGCATTTTGGTTCATGTGTCCCGTCCATCTAGCGATCAACTTCCCTGTTTTGATATCCCACAATTTCATTGCACCGTCCTGACCCCCGGTTACCAGTTTTGTCGCATCCGGGGATAATGCTATAGTTGACAATCCACTTTGTCCGTCCCGCCATGGAGACCCTATTTGCTCTCCGTTCTCCAAGTTCCATACTCGCAGCGAGCCGTCCATTGAACAAGTGATTATCCGCTGTCCGCCAGCGCCTGGCAGGTGTACGATGGCCTTGACCGCACCATTGTGTCCTTCAAATTTCTTGCGGTGCTCTATCACTGGTGCCTTTAGCGTCCTATCAGCGGGAACAGACATGATTGTTATATTCGAGCACTGCAGCTAATAAATACAGCACCATCTCAACTTTTGTCAAAGCCTAGGACATGACTTACGAATTATTCTATCAGTTTCTATGCCGAAGTTGAAATTTAAAGATGTGCCTAGATTGAGTGTTTTTGTCAAGAGTCGGGTGTTTGAGTAACATGAGGCATCCGTGCGCGTGAGGCTGTGCAGATGAAGCGCCAAGGTTCATTTACGACAATGTATACATACACTGGCAGTAACAAGAGGCAAAGGTAGAGATACTGCAACTTCTTGCTCGCCTTAGGGGTCGCCCTACTTGGCCATATGCGGATGCACTGCCCTCAAGGAATTCACGCGCCAGAAGCGAATCAGTGGTTGCCTTCAACGTACGCCTGCAGCCGTCCCCGGCGCGGAGTGAGGCGAGGGATATTTTTTTATGGGATGCGTAATGGGTAAGGAACGGGACGTCATCATTATGACTGACATCCAGTACAGATCGTGAGCGAGCGCATGGTGCGCGATCATTCTGCTGAGGCGCGCCGGAGGGGGCCGGGTGCCTGTCACCTAACTAGCGAGCATTCTTCGTCGTTCATCGACGAAAATCAGTCGTCCGACCTCTCAATGGACGGTGTAGCTATATCGTATTGTAAATAGTGTTGGTGAAGGTGGCGGATCAAACAAAATGAGTGAGTAAGAAGTTATTGACGACTTCGGAGGGTGTCGGTTGCACGATAACGGTGATAATATGGCGTAACCTCATTCATAAAAATTTCAGGCCTTGCTTTGTGTTGAAGACAGCTCTCTGATGGCTCACCCACTGACCGACTTGCGTACCACATCCTATGGAGGACGATCTTTTTTTTCTACCCAGCCCATTGCAAAGGGGATTCAGATCATGGCATGTGCATCACTGAAACCCGAAGATTGTGATATACCCTTATATACCCTTATATAGGCAAATCATAACTGTCATTCTATCATATGATAATGGGTATATATAGGT
>MU836970.1:437759-448590 GCA_029603245.1 Rhizopogon salebrosus TDB-379 | reverse complement strand
TCGCAGAGTGTTTATTTGTCGTGCAATTCAACAGCTGATTACAGGAGTCTGACAGCTAGATATATCGATTCAATCAGGAATAGGCAATAGTTGAATGCTTGTCGATCCGATGAATGCATTATACCAGTTTATATGGGTATATAATGGATAAAACGGTCTTTGTTTAACTTGTAATATACATAAGGTCATATCACGCTACTCGGGTTTCAGTGATGTGATGCACCCTTTGCGCATGTGATCTACAAAGACTATCGTAGGGAAGTCTGCGCTCAATGTTTCGCTTATGCAGCGAGTATATCTCGAGGCATCGACGATCGAAGGATTTGGAGCATCAAGAGCTGCAGGGAAGGTGCAGAGTCTGTTTGGTTTTGTACAGATGATTGCAGGATTGCATGGGAGAGTGGGAGGATAGGTCCTTTACTAGCAGAAGTAAATGCTATTCTCGCAAAAGCACAGATAGCCACTCGGAAGAAATCAAAGAATGGACTTCACCGCTACGATTCTCCTGACCTGATACTATTTCCAACGGGACCCGATGTGCCGATCACGCAAGACTACATCGACAAAGCATGGGTGGAAGCAGAGGATCTAACATCTTCTCGTGCTCGTCTTTCTTCTTATTGCTCAGCGATGGACTTAGAGGACATGGAATTAGAAATTGCACGCTCGCTTGCTTCGGCCATTGTCCACCGATATGTATTTGATCGCCATCTGACCAACTTCTGTTCTTCGACGATCACCACCTCAGATCCATGGACCGCTGTTCTGGATCTCCAAACTGGGGAGCTCTCAAATATCCGACTGCGGCCTTACGTTCTTCTGGCGCATCTTCGTGTATACGCGTTTCTGTGTCATTCGCTTCCAAAGCATCTCAGACAGTATGTTCCTACAACACGAGCTCTCCTTGCACGCGACACAGGGAATGCTTTCGGCATTTGGGATGGAGATGACAGAGAAGAGATGCTCGGATGGGGTGTTTGGGTGAGTGCAAGTTATTTCAACCACAGTAAGAACCCATTTCTTGGCGCAAATTTCTTCACACTCAACCATGTCGGCCAAGCGAAGGTTGCTGCCCCAACCTGAAAATGACACGTATTGGACGTACCATGCGTTTCACCACATCTCGCCTGGTCGAAACCGGAGAAGAGTTATGCATCAGTTATATCGATATCAACCAACCCATGGCGCAGCGTAAACGGGAACTAGAGGACAGCTGGTTCTTCGCATGTCGATGTCAACGTTGTCAATCAGGAGAGGTTGATGGGGCACATCAACATTAACATGCATGTTCTCCCTTCATTCAATACGAAATTTAACTTACACTGGGCTGCTAGAGGAAGGATACTCAGCAATTCAGTAGTCCCACTTTGGTTTGGGATGTCCTCGAATGATGGCTCCGCTTTATTGCCCCATGTTCCATGCTCCTCCTAATTTTAAGCGACCGAATAGAAGAGGCGGAGCCCTACGGTCGTCGTGACGGCGTTAGCATTGAGCGAGCCATACTTATCATTGAATGTGCAAGATGTATTCTGTTAAATCACGCCATGAACATATGGATTCGGAATCAGGGGTGAAATACGCCCCGAAGTACTGACTATTGCCTGAGCATGCACTGCAGCTGTGTCGCGGCATTATGTGTGGACCATTCACAGGCGCTTCTCGAGAGCGCTAGCGCCAGACTTGTTATTATACTTACCTTACTAGGTAATAGTAAACTACACGTGGGGCCTGTTTTGGACTTGTGTAGCTCAAGAGTAGCTGGCGCATTGCGCAAGCCTTTACTCCACACCTGACGAACGGCTCTGCGAGCATGACGGAAAACGACACTCCTCCACCATGTACAAAGGGAAAAGGCAAAGCCAGGCATACGGATCCATCAGAACAAACCCCCCTGCTACTAAACCACAATGGTGGTGCTCCCAGCCAAACAGGCCCACTACTAGTAGATGATGAAGATCTCGATATTGAAAGTAGCTCGGACGCTCGGCGAGGACTTTGGTCCAAGCTCACATTTGTCTTCCTGGCATCTCTGTCTTTCTGCATCATAATTTTTCTGTTGCTTGCTCTGTTGGCATATTCCTATGCTGCCAGATTGTCGGACATTTCCACAGAAGATGTCTTGGAGAATGCACTAGTGATACAAGGACCATATCGAGTAAACGTCCTCAATGTCACCGCAGACGGCGGAATATGGATACAAGTACAAGCGAGAGTTGGAGTCGACGCTGGTTCAATCATGGGAGTCAATACAGGTGATGATGAAGGAACCTTCAAAGACATATGGAAGTCATTTGGTCGTTTGGGTGTCAAGCTCCTGGATAAAGTCACGGTGGACGTCTCTACTGCTCAAATATTCTCTGAGCGACAAGCGCTCTTATGCACGGTCAATTCTCCACCTTTCGAGATTCCTCTCACCGTCAATCCCCCGTACGATGATTCGTGGTTGTCCACCATATCTTTACCTCTCTTTGTCGTCCCCACCCAGAATGCATCGGATGCAAACCAGTTTGTACACGACTCCTGGTATTCCGGTGCCGCGTCTGCACATGCCTCTGTTCCTAGCGTGGTCGTATCAGGGGGCTCAATGAACAAGGGCGGTTGGAGACACATGCTAAGGCTTCAGAGATCAGGGATTCAAGCAGATTTGTCCATGAAACGTGAGCGCAGCCATTTATTTATTTATTTGTTAAGAATGCTACAGCAATACCGATAGTTCCGCCAATCCCTGGCTTGCCCACCCCGGGCAAGGGTGTACCACTACCGTCTGTTTCGCAACTTGTCAGGCTGCAGTCTTTCAGCGTGGAATCTGAATCCAAAAATGTAACTGTACATGCCCTGGCGACCGTCATCAATCCCGTTCCATCTATAGTGAATCTGACGGCACCCTCCATTTCATTCTCAGTTTTGCTCCCTGGCGAAGATAATTCGACTATCCCTGTTGCATCAGTTCACACCGACCCGTTCACGCTGACCCATCCCAATATCACGCTCGTTATTTCTGGTAGCATTCTTCCCCTTCCCCCTCATGCTTCCGCATCCCTTTCCTCTTTCGTCAGCAAGTACCTCTCTCTCGAGCCTAACCCGATTTCTGTCACGTGTCCATTATTTCCATCTCTTGTGTTGGACACGGAGTTTCCGCCACCCGATTCTAAACCACAAATACTCCGCAATGTAACCATTCGTGACATGAAGATCAAACCCAGCTCTATTGGCACAGAATTCCTTGCTAGCGGTACGGTGTTCGCTCGCATAGTGCTTCCTAAAGGAATGGACCTTACAATGGATGTTATTCGCGTGTTTCCTGATGTTCTGGTCTTCGATGGAGAGGTACCTGAGCTGGCTTCTCTTCTCTTATCCCGACAGAAACGAGAAGAGGGACTACCGGATCCACTTCCAGAAGGAGCCTTTGGCCACATACAACCTGAAGATTGGTTAGAAGCGACAAGCGTCCAAATTGATACTGAAGGAGGACAAGGTTCCACGTTTGCAGTCACCGCAGATATGGTCGATGTACCATTAGAAGTACTTCCTGGTCGGCAGAAGGAGTTCAGCGCTTTCGTCAGCAAGGTTCGTTGGGATACCGTTCTTTGCGTGACTTTGTTCACTCAAAACTCATTCCAGGTTATATTTGGCACTCATGGTGCATTGGCTGGCTTGAAGGGAACCACCGATGTCGGGGTGCATATTCTTGGATTACCGTTAGGAGATCGTGATGAAACGACCTCAGGAATAGACCTTTTGGGTCTACCTTTCCAGGGAAGCGTGCACGTTGGGAAGCGAGGCCTGCTTGTGTAACATCTCACTCGAATTTCCCTTCCTCAGTGAATGTATTTGTTTGTATCATCATACATCCTACTCCCTGATAAGCTCATTCACATTTACGTAGATTATAACACCTTACGATCCACGTTGCATTCCTGACTTCGCCCATATATTCTAATTCACCATTGATGTATATCGCACCGCAACTCTTTTGTTCTTCTCATGTATCGCCCATGTAGACTGGGGTGATGTAGACGGACCGCTGATGACTTATTGCGTGGAATAAAGGATAGCAGAAGAATGATGCAATGATGCCCCATTGCCGCAAACTTGCAGCACTCATACTTCGCTTCAGTTATAGTGCTTAACTATCACCCCGTTTATGACCTCTTCTTCCACACCCTTCTCGTTTCCATTCTTCAATTTTGAGAAACCATAAGTCCTCACCCTCTCTCTCCTCCATTGTTCCATCGTTGAGGCCATGCTATCGTCGCAATGCCTCTCAAACCCGTCTCTCTGCAAGACGGGACTTTCAGCCATAGGCACCAACTTCACATCGTCGTTGGGCATGGCAAAGTAGAATAGTCCAAGGCAAGTACAATTTATTTGATCCTTTGGGGGCTGAATAACGCGATGAATCGTGCCTTTGTAGTACCCGCCAGTAAGAAAGTCAATTGCATCGCCAGTATTAACAACCTTTAACACAGTTGTTATGGTATGTGTTAAGGCATAGGACCTGGTGACCACTTACCAGCGCGTTTTCCAGATGACGGACCCAGCGCCATTCGCCTTCACGGGTCTTGATTTGCAGTCCGGAGACAGGCTGACTCCATAAAATTGTGATGCTTCCGAAGTCTTGCGGTAACCTGGTGAGCACAAGTTTTTACTTCGTGATTAAGGTCGCTGACCCGTGTGTCCCTTCAGCCAAACATTATTTGTTCTAGTTTCTTCTTCCTCTGTCCGAGGATAGCTAAACTACATGAACTAGCGAAGAGTATAGCTCAAGAGAGTGCTTACTACTTGATGAACCTAACTGATCGTTAAGTCAGCAAACGGGCACGGAATTGTTTCAAAAGTACGTACCAGACGACTCGCCAACGGCGTCGAAGCCATGATTATTGATCAGTGTGTCTTCTGGTAGCTCAAGGCTACGTGCAATAAGCCTGTAAGAAGAGCTGTAGTCAGGGGGTCATCCTCGAGCGCAACGTGATATGTTTACCTCAGGATAGGATACAATACATTGAAGTGGTTGTGTTGATTAAATTCCTTGATTTCTGGAAGGAGAGAACGAAGGGCCTCCGGGTGTACTCGCCTGGTCACATCACAATTGACTGGATGGACATGAAGTGAGTCGATGAAAAATTAAATGCATTCAGCTCACTGGCATATTGCTGAAGCTGGTTACGAACTCCACCATCGACATCCTGAATTACATTGACTCATAAATCAAATGCTCGTGCTGGAATAGATACAGCTGTTACGTACCGGGTATTGAAGTAAAATATATCCTTGAATTGACCCATCTTCTTTCCTTGTCGAAAGATACGATTGCTTCTCGCTGTCACCGACGGCCGAGAAGGGCACATCCGCGATGTCAAACATGCGAGCTATCTGAGTCGAGATGCCATGAAACATCGATATGTTATGAGAGTACCCTCACCTGTGCTTGCGAATATCCATGATTCACGACGTAGAAGAACCCATGGTTATGGAGGGCTTCCTTTACTTCAATTGCGAGCAGGGCGCGACCTTCTTCGGTGTCGGCTTTCGAAATATCGATGATAGGAAGGTTAGCATATTCCACTGTCAATGCGCACTTCAGCATTCCGCACGAAGTAGAAGCCTTGGTACAGACGATTTTCCTTGGTAGGAGATGCAGCAACGTAATGCGGTACGTAGGGGAAGGCCATTGTGATCAGGGGTACAGGGGAAGTAGAAGTAGAAGTAGAAGTAGAAGTAGAAGTAGAAGTAGAAGTAGAAGTCGCAACCCAATCCTGGAGTACATCCTTATAAGCGTAGGAGAACCTTGCCAACCTGATGGAAAGAAGCACTGTGGTGCGCACTCAGGAGGTTGCGTGGCTGGTGATTGGCCACGCACCTAACAACAAGCGAGTAGCCGGACCATTTGAAGCTGGATCAGAAAGATCTCCCAAATACTGCGGAACATCTTCCATTGACATTTATATAGGCAAAAATAAATCATGCCTAACGATTGGAGGGCTCACTATCGGGCCACTGGCATTCAACCACGTCGAATCATTGATTAATTGGAAACTGTTCAGTGTTGATGACGTTCACGGGAACTTCAAGGCTCAAACGTATATCATGCTCATACAATTGGAGATGGACGACTCACCATCAAGTCGCTGCAAGCGTTTGTACAGTGTGGCTTGCAGTCGCTTTATTGCTGATCTGGTCGACAGAAATCAAATATCTCTCTATCTTTCGCTGAGTGGCACGCTCCGTTTTCCCGGTGGATGGGGTACAGAATATTCCTCGCATCTCCGAATCTAAACCCCTTGCACCGAGAAAACGCGCATGCTTGTCATTTCCAGCAGTAAACACTTGGTTTCTTTGATAGATTATTGCTTGTGTAGAGAACGTTAGAACTCAGTAACTTCGAAGTTCACATGAGTCAGACGGCTGCGGACTCGGATTGGGGGGGCCTATACACGCGTACGCCATAAGTACTTGACGTCTGAACATTAATTCGAGGCCAGAGTGTCACTGAGAGCGCGTCTGATGCGTTAGGATTCGGGGAATTTGAGGTGTGAATGACGGGGTCAAGTTCACATCTTCGAAAACTGAGTGTCAATCTGTGTCGAAGTGACTATGAATTCCAAACCACAGCTATTACATGTCCTCACCACTGTTTTGAGACTAATTGGTATGTCTTGCATACCGCTCAAATGGGCCCATATCTGGTTTGTATTAATTGACTACGAGGTGACATCTCGTGGGTCATGTCTATGCATGGGCTGAAGAGTGTTATGTGACTCTCGGTTCACGATGGATGGATTTGCGTCACCCGCAGAGCGGAGGAGCATGCAACTTGCAGAAGGGATCCTGTATAAGAATAAATTCATTTGAGGTATATAATTATAATTATTTATAGTAACAGGTATAAGCGGCTATAGCCGAAACCCATGAGGAACCTATCTGCCTAAAGGCTGCCTACAATATCCGGGACTGACTTACATAAATGTCTAACCAGGCATCGTGCTCTTTCTTGATGTGCGCCCTGCAATTGCGGTTCACGACTTACTAGGCGGTACTCAGCGAGCCACACCTCCGACAACATACTGCCCAGCGCTCCCTCCGGTCTTCCTAGGTTGCCTATCAGGGCCTCTCCCGCATTGCCACGCCCTGGAACACGCGTCACAACCCAAGTATCCCGTGATACAAGTTCAATGGCGCCTTGCGGATGATTCGGACAGAAGCAACACTTTTGCGGCCGACTCATGGTTCGGTTCCAAACTCCGATAATACGTACTGACCAGCATACATATAACTATAGGTCGAAACTGCGGCGAGTGATTACAGCGCTGACACCAAGGCCGATCGCAGAATACCCATGGCCAAGCACTATGACGAAATACCTGAATCTCTCATCGAATGGATCAAGAGGCAGCACATGTTCTGGGTCGCTTCTGCTCCCCTGAGTCCCGAGGGGCATGTCAATCTCTCTCCGAAGGGCACAGCGGACTCCTTCCATGTCGTAGACTCTCACAGAGTTTGGTATCAGGATTTGAGCGGAAGTGGTGAGTGTCGCATACTAGTAGAATGATTTCCGTCTCATTCAACTTTATGGGGTCAGGTGTGGAAACTATATCTCATATCAGAGAGAATGGTCGCGTAACGATCATGTTTAATTCCTTCGAAGGACCTCCCAGAATCTTGAGGTTATATGGGATAGGTACACCAGTCGAGATTCTTTGCTTTGCGTCAATTCCACTCTAATATACGGGTGTAGGAACCGTACACGAATATGGCACACAAGAGTACGAATCTCTCATCCCTCCCGAGAGCCGTAAGCCGGGCTCTCGTGCAGCTATTGTCGTCGATATATACCAGTGTCAAACGGTAGTGCATCTGGTCTACTACAATTTCTTTCGGTCTAACTCAGTTCGGCTAGTCATGCGGATTTGCAGTTCCAATCTATGACTTCGTTACGCATCGCACCCAGCTCATCCGAGCTTTTGACATGAAAGAATCATGCGACCGTGCGTCAGACGCTACTGGCTCCACAGAGATGGATGAGAGGGGCCTTAGAGCCTACTGGATAAAAAAGAACCTTAGAAGTGTGGATGGCCTACCTGGCCTGCTCACGGCACCTGATTCAAAAGCAACCCCTCTCAGCGTTTTTGACAAGGAAGGTCCGCGTCCGAAGTTACAGCGTCCCTCCTCGAGGGACGGGAACGCCCTGAGCAGCAGTGCAACTTTAGCAACAGCGTTTGCCCTTGGTGCATTGGCTGCTACCGTTCTTCCTCGCATCCTATCCCACGTCGGAAAACCTGGCATATTTACCACGTGAGCTGGATATGTCACAGCGACAGGCAATGGGGTCTTTACGTCTTGCCTGTCATTCCAATTTGTATCGCTGTGTTGAAACAACCGGATTACCGTGTACACTAGCTGTGCGATGACGCATTATTACATAGACAATTGACTCTACATGAAATATATGAGGCTGGACTTCTCGACAACTTAAGATATAGTCGCAGAAGTCACATAAACCTCGTCTACTTTCTCTACGTCTACGTCTGTAGATCCTGAAGAGGAGACTGAGGGTGGCGTTACATCGTCGGGTAAAACTGCCTTCTCTACATATGTGCCCCGAGCCGGGAACAAAGTCGAGAGGACATAATACACGATGAATGCTGACCAAAACTATCAAGGAGGTAAATGACGGTGAGTCGTGTGGATGAAATGTGCACGCACTCCAAATATCCACCCAATAGCAAACAGATTATGGATACCTCCAACGCTGACGGACGGCTTGATAGAGTGAATGAGCCCAGGCATAGCTGGTGCAACGCAAATCACGAGCGTTACTAAAGCACGCCAGTTCTGCCAATGAACAATGTTCACAATCTACCTGGAACGCAGCAATGGAGATCTACTTACCACCCCAAGAGTATAGCTGTATCGACCATTAACTCGATACATCGCTGGGACGTCAACTCGACCACGATGAACCAGCCAGTACTGTGTATAACATTGGCTTGAATTAGTGAGTACTGATGAAACTGTTTTTGCGCACATCGGCAATCATGATCCCAACAAATGGCCCGATGAAAATGGTGTAGCCACTAAGGAAAGTCAGAAACCCGGACGCTCTGCAGATGAACCAATATAAGAAATTAATGAAAGCCGAAAGATGAACCGACAAACTTCGCCAGCACTTCCCAAGGACAGAAAGCCCATCCACCAATGAACGCACAGATCACTTGACCGCGCCGAATATTGATGTACTTCGGAAAGCAGACCGTAAGGTCATTGGCAGCCACGAGAGCGTTAGCGCTGATATTGGTTCCAATAGTTGTCAGGAGAAATGCGGAGGACGCAAAGAATGCTGCTGCTCTGTTGTCCCACTGGTCGATCAGCCGTAGGGGGTCCCATAGTGCCGAACCATAGAGGACAATTCCTGCGCTCGTCACGGCCAATCCAGCAAATGAACAGAGGGTGAATGCTACTGGGATAATGATAGCTTGTGAATATTGTCTATGGTTTAATTCGTGTCAGGAGGGATGATTCATAATGATTCATAACTGAGATGCACGAACGCTCTCTCATGCGTGGCATAACGCTGTTTGAGCATCAACATAATGTAGTGAAGGATATGGTGCGGTCACAAACCGTAAAATCTGCTATATTGACCGCATAACCACAATAAAGACTCAGCGCACTATTGAGTGCCGTCAACCAAGCCCAAGCGAGTTCAGATCCCTCCAGGGTAGCATGTTGAGAAAACAGACCAACTGAGGGAGGAACCTTTTTAAAAGCCCAAATGACCATAGCAAGCCATGCAAAAGGGACAATCACGCCCTTGACCATGAAGAGATAACGGATTTTCTGGGGGGATAGCAGCATAAACGGAAATTGGAGGAGCCAGTAAAGAAGGTAGCACATCATGCCTTGCCATATTGGTTCAGATCATCAACGTATGCAGTAGTGTGCACCTACCGACACTGGTTGTGTTTGACGAAGCCGGTATATGGTTTGGAACATCTGCAACAGACGGCCATATGGCCTTCAGCATCTGAATGGTATGTCTTAAAAATGTATCAAGCTCCAGTAGTTCACAATGAGCAACACACCTGATAAATACATTCAGACCCATTGTATGTCTGTTTTTCGCGTAGGATGAGAGTGCATTGATAGGTTTGAAATACTTTACATACCTGAATCCCAAACCAGGACATAGCAATTATTCCACGTGTAATGACAGGGAAGTAGCTGAACCAGAATCCGAAAGATGACCTGCTCAGCACAGAGAATGGGACCCTCAGGCGGGTACCAATAGTCCCAGTGAGTAGTATTGGAACGGCTGTGACGCAGTATGCCACAACAATGGCAGGTAAAGCTTGTCTCCTGCATTGAGTGAAGGTGAAACCACAGGCGAAATGAGACTGGGTTGGGATTACCAGGATAGACCAATAGCCAACATTGAGCTTGCAACCTGTCTGCCCGGTCAGCCACTAGATTCCAGGTTGGCGCATCGTAGACTTGCCTCCCAGACAGCGATATTACTGGCATCAGAAAACCAGTATGACACCTGGAAAATATCAGTATTTACTCGAAATACCACTTGGCTCTTGTGACGAACATAGCTCCATGCACTTCCGAAGTCGTGCGTACGCGAATCTCAGACTGGCTTACTGGGAAATCAAGGTAAGGTAACACTTACCTCCATGTTCGCAAGCGCAGAGGGGTGGGGTCCATATCACTATTGCTCCATCCATTGTCTGTTGCAAACGCTGTACTCTCGAGTTCAAGCTCCCATGTTGAGGGGTTCAACAGCTGTAGGGGATGAATGGCCATGAGAGTTGATGTTTTTTGTCCCACA
>MU836970.1:366104-414417 GCA_029603245.1 Rhizopogon salebrosus TDB-379 | reverse complement strand
TCCGAGTCACCAACCGATCAGAGGAAATAAGATGCAATGGCATAAAACATGTGGTACATCAGGTATCTCTTTAAAAGACAGAAGGTTACTGCTAAGTACACTGGAGTATTGATTCGATCCACCGTCAAGCTCGCAATAGGATCCCCCCGATAATATAGTGAAAGAGGTAGCGACATGACGCCCGCGCACCTGTGCGAAGAAATGTACATTCCCAAGATACACACCATCTAAGTACAGAGAAGATGCATCACGAGTTCAAAGGTTAGCAAGCTTCTTCTGGAGCTTAGCCTGAATGCAGAATTAGCTTCGCTGCGTTCATTCATATCACACCACTTACATTTACGGCGTCCATGTACTTGTCAGTGACGACCCAGTGTTCTCTCTTCATGTCCTTGCCGTGGATGGCAAGAGCAAGATCTTTGGTCATGATACCATCTTTATCAATCGTCTCCACACACGCAGCCTCGAGATCCAAGCAGAACTTCTTGAGCTCTTCATTGCCATCGAGCTTAGCACGGTGGAGAAGTCCACGGGTCCACGCAAAGATCGACGCGACGGGGTTGGTCGACGTTTCATTGCCCTTCTGATACTCACGGTAGTGGCGGGTGACGGTGCCATGGGCAGCCTCGCTCTCAACGACATCGCCGTCAGGGGTAATTAACTCTGAGGTCATCATGCCCAAGGAACCGAAGCCCTGCGCGAGGATGTCACTCTGCACGTCACCATCGTAGTTCTTGCACGCCCAAACGAAACCACCCGAGGACTTGATTGCTTGGGCAACCATATCGTCGATAAGACGGTGCTCGTAGTAAATCCCAGCCTTCTCAAAGGTCTCCTTGTACTGCGAGTCATAGATCTCTTGGAAGATGTCCTTGAAGCGACCATCGTACTTCTTCATGATGGTGTTCTTCGTTGACATAAACTAGACAAAGCCATGAGGCTTGGACGCATCAGGCATAATCGGAACATACCAAAGGCATCTTCTTAAGGAGAGCCATCTTAAATGATGAGTGTGCAAAGCCGGTTATCGACTAAGAATCCTCGTTATCAATATCTTGCGTCGAGATGGAGAACGGATCAATCTACCTCGTCGGTGTTATACATGCTCATGGCAACACCCTTTCCCTTGAAGTTATATACATCCATTACGGTGGGTGCCTTTCCATCAGCGGGACTGTATACGAGCTGGAGCTTTCCAGGTCCCGGTGCCACGAAGTCGGTTGAACGGTACTAAACCGAATGATTATATGTACCATGCATGTTCTACAAATTTCATACCTGATCACCGACTATATAACGTCAGAATTCGGAAATCTCAGGAAAGTAAAATAACGAACATGCATGACGGCCAATCACAATTGGATTCACCCATCCTGGAACTGGCTTAGGAATACGAGCCAAAATGATAGGCTCACGGAACACGGTTCCGCCGAGGATATTACGGATCTATGCACCTGTTGAAAAGTTGGCAATAACTACTGATGCAAAACTCACCGTGCCGTTTGGGCTCTTCCACATCTCCTTGAGTTTGAACTCCTCCACACGAGCCTCGTCCGGCGTGATCGTTGCACACTTGATACCAACTTTGTGCTCTAAGATGGCATTTGCGGCTTCGATGGTTACTTGGTCATTGGTCTTTCATTACATGAATATATAAACAAGGTGAGCCGATAGAATGGAGCGTACCTGGTCACGATATTCGAGACCAAGATCATAGTACTTTATGTCCAGTTGCAGATAAGGAAGGATAAGCTTGAAATAGCAAATTTGTGAGCTAGGCGGGAGTGATTTCAAAATACCCGCACCTCCTCACGGATCTTCTTCCAAATGATCCTTGTCATCTCGTCTCCATCGAGCTCGACGACTGGTTTCGCCACAACAATCTTCTTCCCATTTCCTGTCGGAGTCAGATCAGCGCCTTGTTCCATTGGTATGTGATGGTATAGAAGCAGGAGGGCTTGGATACTGCATATTGCTCATATCTGCTGCTACCCCAATGACAGTCTGCTCCGATCTACCCCGACCACAATCTACGCATCCATACGAATAACTCACGTAAGCTCAGCGAAGTCGCAAAGCCTCGTACCCGCGATGTGCTCTGCACGGCCAACGACCGTCTAGCAGCAGTAAAAAGCATAGCCCTTTGCATTATGTTTGTCGGCCAGTGAACGGCCAAAGAGAAGAAAAGTACGTGGTAAAAATGAAGTGAAGACGCGAGCTGGTCGCCTTTTGTAATAAGCGGACGTCGGCCGTGTAACCGGGAAGGAATAATTTCAAGAATAACTGTACAACGTGCGCGTGGGATGTGTGTACAACTGAGTACGACTTGGTTCGTACCTTGACTGAGAGGAATGTTTCAACTTTGCTTAGGGTTGCGGCGCCCCGTGGGGTACCCGGCATCGGCTCGTTAGGCCGCTGCCAGCTCATGTGCGCACTGCCAAGCGCTGATCAGGTGGTCTTGGGCGACGGGCTTGCTGGCAGTGGAGGTGTCTGAGAAGATGGCTACACACCAACAAGGTACTTTTATACCGACACGTTACTCTGAGACCAGATTCGCTGATAATCGCTTCAGATAGAAATGGCGCGATTGTCTTTCTCCAATGATACATAAATCCAATCTAACTAAAGTCTTGCTCTGCTAGCTCGAGTTCCAGTTTGAAAAATATTCAACGGACAGTCAAGAAAATTTCTTTTCGATACACGGCCACGGGAGGAAGTTCTGTTGAGGAAATTGAACACAGAGGAGGCGAACACATCTGAGAATTCGTTGTTGCCATCCTCAAAGGGCTTGATCTCGAATCTCCATACGAATAGACTGCGGCTTACTGGACAGGACGTGGCACACGCAGTGATTGCACTCACATTTCCTATGAGGACTCAGGAAACGCATCATGATACAAAGGACTCGGAGAAGTTCCCTTCGACTTGAACCTCAAAGTCCGTAACCAGTGACCACTCACCTTGCATGACGTGTTTTCTCCCACAACGGCAAGAATCTGGTCTACAACCTTGCATCAGGGTTACACAAGTTCCCGACGAGCCAGGTCTAGGTGGCCAAAAATGAAGTAGCCCAAAAACACACCGCAATGGCGGTCTACGCGAGGCTATATATTTGCACCATGCTCGTCCAACTCAAACCATGGCTCAAGTGCAGCTAGTGAAGGGAGATCTCTATAATTATGCCGTCCTTCCTGTATCAACGGTTCGCACCCAAAATCTGCTAACCACCACTTTGCACTTCTAGGACCTCCAGAATTACAGGTTCTTGCTCGCCAAGGACCGCATCAGGAAAGAGCACATGACAGCTATCGTATGGACGATGCCACTGAGCCTTCCCATCGTGCGGCCCTATCGCAAGATGAAACGCAAGTAGGTCATGACCGCGATGCAAAGCGCGTTCATCCCACGCTCCAATGCTCCTGCTAAATTGAACTGTTGGTGCTCTCATTCACCATCTTGATAACCACACATGATATTGATTGCCCTCGAGTGCGATGCCTACGTAGGTAGGTGAAGCTTCCATATTACGGCTTCTACGCCACTCAGTGAGTTGACACAGAAAGGTCTGTATTGGTCCGGGACTAGTAGTGCGTACCAGATACACATTAGAAGGGGTTCAGTGGTGCTCCGATGGCTTGTCTCTGAAATTGATAGTCCATGAGATCAGATGCCAGGGTAACTGGCAATTGAGCGCGATTAACTGGCACTGAGCAACGAAACAACCATTGTTGGATAGTTGATATGTCCAACTGAAGTAGAAGTACCGTTTGCTTCTGTGTCCATTACAGACCCAACCGACATTATACCAACCCTTGTAAAGTATCACAGGTGTGCTCTACTCAGCAGGCCATACTTACACTCTAGGAAAGCTGATATTTCTCGAGCTGGGGGAAGTCATCATGATGCAAACAACACAACAAGAACACAATGTCACGTACCAAGCTCCTCCGGTGATTCTTGTGCAATCTGAGCGATCGGCAGTTTAGTGAGCATTTCACATGAAGGAAATTTTATTTACCAGATGGCCAGCAGAGTGAATCACCACATTAGATGAGTTAGCAGGTCTTCGCCACACCCGCACCCTCGTTGCTTGTTCGCCCGCGATCCTGAATGAAAGTCAGGAGAGCTAAGTTTGTAGTCAAGAATAACGCACCCTTTGTCGTTAGGTTTTCCTGGAACAACCCAACGTAATTCTATTCGTTCGTCTAGCCTTTCCAGCAGCTCCCATGCTTCAATCGATCCCATACGATCTGCGAACACCAGAGCCTCTTGTATACTTGGCATCTTCAGTTTCACGCCCCCTTTAGAATCTCCGCATAGACCATAGGTGACATATAGCTGTAGGGTATCAGGATGCCAAGCTCCGAAGAATGGAGACGCCTTAAATAAGCGTAACGCTTCCTCACTGTGACCCTCTTCTTAGACACTTAAAAGCCACTGCTATCATATCAGGACTCACCGTGATGGCCAGCTGTCGCGTCTGGCAAGAGCGGCGAACAACAACGTGTTCGGTGGGTAATCAACGTAATTCTGGATTACTGGATCTACGAGAACCATGGAGGAGAACAGTTCGGGGAAATTGACACCTGCAAGCACCCTGCGCTGGGATTAAGTTGGGATGTCGAGGTTGAGACTAACGATAAAAACGCACGAAGAGCAACCCCCAAATGAATGCCCAACGCTGACCAGCGAGCGGGATAGAAAACCTTTCGCCTTCCGGTATTCACTGACGGCGTCAGGTAGAGGATGTAGGTGGGTGGGTAAAACCTTCGAAGAGGCATCTTCCGGCAGGTAGTGTAAAAGGAAATGCGCAATATCCCGCGCATTGTCTCGCCAATCATCTGGAATCAAAATTTTAGGTTATCCTTGGATTATATGAGTCGTACATGAAAGTGCCTTACATATGCCGCTGAGATTTTTCTCGTTGATTAACCCAGCATCGCCGTGCTGAACAGCCTCCCAGGACCACACCTCGTCGATTAATGAAGCTGAGGATGAAGATAATAAATATCGCAGAGTTGTTTCCCATATCTACAACACATTCAGTAGATTTCGAGGGAGGGTTCATCTGTGTGTGAAGTAGATGGGTACCTCCTTAGGAAAACCATTTGCATGAGCAAAAAATAATGTCAATCCCCTCTTCCCATCTGGAACTCTCTTGACATATCGGTTAAGGCAGTTCCACAGAAGTTTCTCGCTCCCTTCTCCGCTTAATTGTCCCCGTATGAAGAGCATCTGTCTCTCTTCAATTTCGACCGCAAGCTGTTGAGTATTTCGCTTCTTTTCTGAGGTATTTGTGGAGAACTCGGGTACCACAGGCAACGGAATATCGGGAGTTAGTCTGGGACAAGCAGCAGGCACGAGGTGGGTGCTAACATTATAGCTGTCGTTGAACAGCTCGTTTCGCGGAGGGGATGGTAATGGTGGCCTTTCAAAGTCTTCGCTACGAATGCGAAATGGCAGGAGTGGCTTTGGGTTCACCGTTGTCCACTGAGGAGTCGGTTCAAAGGTATAAGTCGACGGCATGTTGGCGGTCATCGTAAGAAAAGGCAAGGTACAAGTAGGGTTACAACTTGCTTAATAGCAATGGCACTGTCCTGAGCTCTGAGATAGTGAGACCGGCGTTTATAATTAGATGGTTCGTAAGGTACTTTACGTGGACCGGTATTATGCGGCCCGTCAGTCCGAGCTAGGAGCCATGTCATTGAGCCACACCCAACGTTACTGTATATTGTAGGATCATGAAAAGCAGCTCGACAGCTCAACCAGAAGGGAGTCATAATTAAGTACTTATCCTCTAGGATTGAAACTTTGAATATTGAACGTTCACTAGTACTGACGTCTGAATCGAACATCTCCAGTTGTCAATGTTTCCTTCAAGCAAATCACATTCGGTGGTCAGATATAATTCCATGGTAAAGGTGAATCTGATCCACCTATTAGGTATCACGTAGACCTCAGCCCGGGGACGTCCGACTCTGAGAGAAATTTAATCGCAAAAGAATGACACTCGGCTATGATCGGCGTTTCAGGTATATACTGCTTGTGATTACAGGCCGACAAGACACTACCAACTCCTAAGACGTACTTATCACAAGTACGCTCTACTCTGCAGTCCGTACCTCTTTTCCAGGAAAATTGAAATTTCTCGAGCTGGAGGGAAATCATTAACATGAACTATGCCGCAGCAACAATCGCGTACCAAGCTCCTCTGGTGATTCTTGCACAATCTGAGCGATAGTTAGCTCAGTCAAAATTTGGAGGTGAAACGTCGAGCTTACCAGATGCCCAGTGGAATCAATCACCACATTAGATGAATTAGCAGGCCTTCGCCACACTCGCACCCTCGTTGCCTGTTCGCCCAAAATCCTGAACGAAAATCAGCAGAGCTGAGAGCTGAGATCTGGAATAGCGCACCCTTTGTCGGTGGACTTTCCTGGAACTACCCAACGAAGTTCTATTCGTTCGTCTAGCTTTTCCAGCAGCTCCCACGCTTCTGCAGCTCCTACACGATTTGCAAGCACCAAAGCCTCTTGTAGACTTGACATCTTCAGTTTCACGCCCCCTTGAGAATCCTCACACAGCGCATAATTTACGTATGAGCGTAGGACATCAGGATGCCAAGTTCTGAAGAATGGAGACGTCTTGAAAAAGCGCAATGCCTCATCACTTGTGGCCTTTTGCTTAGACAAAGACCCTACAACAAAATCAGGACTCACCGTGACGGCCAGTTAGTCCGTCTGGCAAGGGCAGCAGACTCTTTGATGCCCGGGTCTTTAGAGCCATTCTGGACAATTACTGGGTCTATGAGAACCATGGAGGAAAACAGTACAGGAAAATTAATAGCTGCAAGGACCCTGCGCTGAGATTAGATCACAGTATAGAGACCAGCGATTTAAACGCACGAAGAACAGCCACCAAATGAATGCCCAACGGCAACCAGGGAGCGAAATAGAAATCCTTTTGTCTTGCGGTATCCACTAATGGTGTCAGGCAGGAGATGCAGATGGGTGGGTAATGCCTTTGACGAGACATCTTCCGGCAGGTAATGTAAGAGGAAGTGTGCAATATCTCTAGCATTGTCTCGCCAGTCATCTGGTATCAAAGGATCGATTTAGTCTTTGATGAAATGGGTTATGCATGCCAGGTGCCTCACATATGCCACTGATATTTTTCTCGTTGACTAACCCAGCATCACCATGCTGAACAGCCTCCCAAGACCACACCTCGTCGATCAGCGAGGCTGAGGGTGATGATAATAAATATCCTAGAGTCGCTTCCCCTATCTACATCGCATGTTAGTGAACGCTTCGAGGAAGATTCGTGTGTTAAGCAAATAAATACCTCCTTAGGAAAACCAACTGCATGAGTAAGGAACAATGTCAATCCTTTCTTCCCATCTGGAGCTCTCTTTGCATATCGGTTAACGCAGTTCCACAGAAGTTTCTCGCTTCTTTCTCCGCATAACCTTCCCTGCACGAAAAGCTCCTGTCTCTTGCGCATTTCGGTCGCAAGCCTTTGGATATTTCGCTTCTTTTCCGAGGAATCCGAGAACTCAGGTAAGATGGGCAATGGGATGTCTGGAGTTATTCTGGGACAAGCAGCAGGTACGAGATGGGTGCTAACAGTATATCTGTCATTGAACAGCTCATTTCGAAGAGGGGACGGTAATGGAGGCCTTTCAAAGTCTTCGCTACGAGTGTGGAATGGCAGGAGTGGCTTTGGGTTCACCGTTGTCCACTGAGGAGTCGGTTCAAAAGCATAAGTCGATGGCATGCTGACAGTCATCGTAAGAAAGGGCAGAAGCAATTACGCGTTGGTGGCATGATGTTCTTATATCATGCACAGTGTTCGGTTGTGTTCGAATTACAGTATCTGTTATGGAGTCTGGTCCTTGGACCACATGATCTTTGTCCATCGGTCGAGTGAGATGTTCTTCTCGACGGGGGCCGCAGGAAGATCGAAGCGAGATACATAAAAATACTCTACGTGTGGGTCAGTCAACCGAGTGATTTATGAATATCGCTTTCTTCAGTCGTTTTAGTCATATGATCTTACCCAGCAGAAGAAATTGCGGAGTACTTACCATCGCATCTTCAAAGCTATTTACATTTATCCCGAGATGTATGACATAACAAATATGTAGGCATCCATAGTAATTGAAGATGAGGAAATGAAGTGTGTGATGAGCGCAGCTGTCATGGAGATCGTGAATCCGACTGCACGACGAAGATCATCCTAGATCGTCCCGTTGAGGTTCAGTAATGGACGTATGGCATCCAACCAGGCCCAACCGAGATAATTTCAATCCTTTTGAGGTATCATAGATGTGCCCGACTCCGCAGGCCGTATTTACTCTCTAGGAAAGCTGATATTTCTCGGGCTAGGTGAAGTCAGCATGAAGACATAACAACGCAACAAAAGACAATATCACGTACCAAGCTCCTCCGGTGATTCTTGTACAATCTGAAGAATAGCCAACTAAGTCAGCGTTCAATATGGAGGTAAATCAAAACATTAGCTTACGAGGTGCCCGGCAGAAGGAATCACGACATTAGATGAGTTAGCTGGTCTTCGCCACACTCGCACCCTTGTTGCTTGCTCGCCCCAAATACTGAATCAAATCAGGAGAGCTGAGCTTATAGTCGGGAATCACGTACCCTTTGTCGGTGGGCTTTCCTGGAACTACCCATCGTAGTTCCACTCGTTCGTCTAGCTTCTCCAGTAGCTCCCACGCTTCATTCGCTGGCACACGATTTGCCAAGACCAATGCCTCTTGTATACCTGATACCTTCAGTTTTACGCCCCCTTGTGAATCTCCACGTAGACCATAGGTAACATATAGCTGTAGGACATCAGGATGCCAAGCTCCAAAGAAAGGAGACGCCTTGAATAAGCGTAACGCCTCCTCACTCATTACCCCTTCCTCAGACACATAAAAACCACTGCTACAACTACAAAGACTCACCGCGACGGCCAGCTGTTGCGTCTGGCAGCGGCGATCACTAACAAGTGCGGTGGGTAGCTAGGGCCGTTTGGAACGATTACTGGATCCAAGAGAACCACGGAGGAGAACAGTGCAGGGAAATGGACAACTGCATGTATCCTGCGCAAAGAATAAATCAGAGTATCAAGGCCGGCGATAAAAACGCACGAAGAGCTGCCCCCAAATGAATGCCCGACGACGACCAGCGAGCGGGACAGGAATCCCTTTGTCTTCCGATATTCACTAACGGTTTCAGGCAAAAGATGCAGATGTATGGGTAAAGCCTTCGAAGAGGCTTCTTCCGGTAGGTAGTGTAAAAGGAAGTGTGCAACATCCCTCGCATCATCTCGCCAATCATCTGGCAACAAAGGTTCAGGTTAGCATTTCATCAATGAGATTAGTTGTACATGCGAGTTGCCTCACATAAACCATTAAGATTTGCCTCGTTGACTAACGCAGCATCACCATGGTGAACAGCCTCCCAAGACCATACCTCGTTGATCAGCGAGGCTGGAGGTGATGACAGTAAGTATCGCAGAGTTGCTTCCCATATCTATATCAAATTTAGTGTACGTTTCGAGGGAAGATTCATGCGTTAAGTAGTACCTCCTTAGGGAAACCAACTGCATGAACGAGGAACAATGTTAATCCCTTCCCACCCGGAGCGATCTTTACATATCGGTTGACGCAATTCCACAGAACCTTTTCGCTTTTTTCTCCGCCTAACTTCCCCTGCGCATGGAGATCCTCTCTATTACGAACTTCGGCCGCAAGCTGTTGAACAATTCGCTTTTTTTCCGATGCATCCGTTGAGAACTCGGGTGCAATGAGCAATGGGATGTCTGGAGTTAGTCTAGGAGAAGCAGCAGGCACGAGGTGGGTGGTAACAACATAGTCGTCGTTAAACAACTCGTTCCGAGGGGAGGGTAATGAAGGCTTTTCGAACTCTTCGCCACGAATGCGAAATGGCAAGAATGGCTTGGGGTTCAGCGGTGTCCACTGGGGAGTCGGTTCAAAGGGATAGGTCGAGGGCATGCTGGCCGTCATCGTAAGGAAGGGCGGCGTTATGGCATACTAGTAGTGACGTGATTCATTGATGAACTGAGTCTTAGCCGTTCGGGTCCTTAGGTCGTACGTTCAAGTTGCACAGGTGGTTTTTTATGTACTATCGCGCCACAAGACCCTCAGATCTGACTCCTGCAGAACATACCAGTTCTTATAAACCAAGTTCCCATCAAATTACAATTGACCTTAGACATAATTCTCAACTACACATACAATTTTTGAATAGCCGGAGATCCGACTCCAATGCACTTCTTCACGAATTCGCCGGGACCAGCTCGACGATGCGTTCGACGAGACTCTTCATTACCTCTGCCTTTTGTCTCCCAGTCTCTAGGACTTCTTCGTGCGATGCAGTTTGCATGAGAGCAAGCTCAACGGGATGACCGGCGAGCTAGAGAATCACCTTCAACAGAGTAACGAGTATGGCATCCATAGGGTAACGCACCTCGGCTTCAACCTCTGCCTTGATGCTCCGGTAGGTATCAGGGATGACGACCATGTTGGTAACGAGGCTCAGTACTAGAACCTCTAGTTTCTCTTCTCGCGCAGCCACTACTTCGGGTATCGTGCTCATACCGACCACGTGTGCTCCCGCATTGCGCAGAAAACGGCCCTCGGCAGGTGTTTCATATGCTGGACCTGCCACCCAGGCATATGTTCCTTCTGCCAGTGCAGAAGAGTCAAAGTTAAGATAGTGTGAGGAGAGGAACGCAAGGCGTCGTAGACGTGGGGAGTATGCGTCACCCAGAGGAATAAATCGCGAATACTCTGTAGATGTGTGTGGTCCGAAAGAGGGATTCATCCCAGTTAGATTGGGAAGGGCTAGGTGGTCGCGAATAACGACGACTGCAACATTCTTCAACTTTGAACTTGATATCGGTGAAAAACCATACTTGTTCCAACTGGTATCCCCGGTGTCAATGATCCAGCAGCGTTTGTTACTGCATTTGAGGATCAGGCATATATCCATGGCGTCAGGGGTGCACCTACTGATGACTTCCTTGACTCCCAATCTCTTCATGATCCTGATACCATACGTTACGACTGTCGGCTTGTGGCCCTCGTATGGATGGAACTGCCATTTTCACTTTAATGAATTCACTGACACAAGTAGTCTTCCACTTCACTTACCCGCCCAAGCATGGCGACAACAGGCACATTATCCTTACCCATCAGTCCGAATGCGAGCACGCTCTTTTGACCAGTAACTTGGTAGATGATCTCCCTGAGCTCAGCAACACTTGATCGTGCTTGCTAGAACATACCTGTGCTTTCCCCAAAACCCTCAAGCTGCGAGTAGGGAACCTTGACTACATCCTTTAAGCTCGAGACAAGGGTGCTGAGACCAGAACCGCACACAATCCCGATGCGCGGGCGCTGCAAACGAGGATCGGTAACCAAACTCGAGATACTCGCGAGAGTTTGCGCGAAGGGGAGTGCTGGTGCTGAAAGAGACATGATAAGGAAGAAATTAAAGCGCTAGGATGGAATGAGGCGCAAAGTCGATCATTCGGCTTAATGCGCTCATACATATCCGGTAAACCGAGACGGTCAAAAGCTAAAATGTCATTACTGCAGTAACCTTATACTTACTCCAAACTAGTCTAACTCTACGGAGTCGTAGACATGCTCGAGTTGGACTCACCGCAGGTTGCAGTGCGCCTTGCCATCGTACGGTTCACACTAGTATTATCACTGGTTCAGAACCACTTCTCATTGCTCCCCACAGGCATTTACAGTACTGAAACACAAGCCAAACCACCAGTCCATCCCAAGTCGGCAGCATGATCATATTGCTGCGTAACGTTAGGTTTGCTCACACAATCCCACAGGTTACCTCCTGGATCTCCATTCCCGCTTTCCTCTGCCCGACGATAGCCAGACATCATCCGTTAAGCATGCGTCATGGAGAGATCATGCGCTCGCGCTTGAGAGAGAACTCGAGTCCTTAAAGAAAATGCGAGAGGAAGATCAAGAGGGTATGTTCTCGCCTTCGAATGGCACTCCACCTCAGGTGGGTTCACTGAGATGTTGCAGAACTCGTTCGTCTGCGGCAAAATACACCCAAGGACATACCAGAAGATTCGGGTGCTGCTCCCAAAAAGAAGAAAACAAAGAAGACTGTGAAAGCTCCGGAGCCTTGGATTGATGACTGGACTGCAGGTAGGAATCTCATACAAGTTGTTCTTTTTCATTCATTTACGATTTGGAAAGGACAAGCGAAGTCACCCAATGCAGAAGGCCAATTATCCCCATCCCTCACCGCAGCCTTCACCTCTCTCCGAAGCATCCTCGGCTCAGTCAATTCGCAGACAGATGACAACGCAGAAGACAACTCCCGCCTGCTAGCTGCGATTACCCGTTCACTTCTCACTGTCGTCAGCTTCCTGGGCCTCCAAAACCTTTCGATGTCGTCATTTCCATACTCAGAACCCAACAACTCAAGGATCGCGATGGTCTCTCCGCTGCTGGCGTACGTCTTGCGCGTTGCATTTCCAGCCCTTTTCCACCAAGGTATCGGCGCTGCTAGCAGCACGGTCGTATCTCGCCTTATTGAATCCCTCCTGGTCCCTCTTATCCGTAGCTTCGGTCTTGCATCCCAGGCGCATATCGTGCACCACATAGTCGCAGCCTCAGCAAAGAAAACATCGAAAGGCCGGAGTAAAGTTCATGACAAGGTGCCACAAACTTCCAGCCAAACACTGATCCCTGACGCTCGCATGGACACCTTGATTCTCCTCACCGAGGCGCTGAATGCGCTAGAGTCGATTTCTCCCACCCACTCTGGGTATACCGCTGGCATCAGAGAGCGCATAGCATTGGAGGCGATTCGTGCGCTCGAGTCATTGTACTCTACGCAGACTACGATTGGAGTCGACAGGGCTATACATAGCAGCGCAGTTCAGGAGGAAGCTTCTCTTGGTCTGGAATCATCTCAGGAGCCGCATCCCTTAAGGCAAAGGACTGCGCTCAGTAGAAAGGAGCGACTTGAAGCTCTAGCGCGGAAAGATACGACTTGGTACCTGTGCCACGTACTCAACTCTTGTGCGAGAAAAAGTGCAGCGAAAGACGGGCTGGGAGCAGTGCTTAGTGGCTCTCTTTTGGATGGCGCTGCGACACTCGTGAAGATGTGCATCTCGATGGACTGCGAGGGTGTGGTGCAAGTTCAGTGCAGGAGCGTTATGGACGTGGTGTGTCGAAATATGGTCTTGGCTGCCTGTGAAAACATCATCGGTGCCCCTCAAGAGAACCCTGAAGACGTGATATAAATCGTTTTCATAAACATCATTGCGCATGGAAGGTGAGTATATTCTGCACAGCATTCAAGCCTACTTGACAGCATCATGGTGATAGAGGTGAGTTTTACACCAACGTGATCGATATATTAACGCGAGACGCATTGCGGCGTGACGAACCATGCAGTGAAGTCTCTTGATCGATGCAGAATGTCGGAGGCGTAGAGGATCCAACTGTTCCCGGGCCTTTACGTTGCAATGGTCGAATTTTTTATGTGTAACTACTAGAGATTTTGTACGATTGGTACTGGGTGGAAATCAACAGAAATTCCAGCGACCGTCAATCTTCTGATGCAACCAGTACAAGCTCATTTCACACATTTGCATTTTCGCGAAGGGGTTGCCCAAGCAGCTTTTTCGATGTCTGCAGCTTACGAAACCTCCGGCCCTGGAATTTGAGGATCGTTCAGAACGCAGTTTGCCAACCTAATGTTCTAACGTCAGTCACAAAGAGAGAAGAAATGACTTCATATCATACCTTGCTTTCTTTGCAGATATGCATTCGACTCTGCGAAAATCGATAAAACGGAACCCACCTCCATGAACACGCACTACGTTGCGGATTCGAGTCTCCGTGCACTCTACCAGCACTATGCAGGTCCTGCACCAATCTGTACACGTGGCGTCTGTAGATCATGTATCATTGAACAGTTATTCAGTATGACTTCAGCTGCTCACCTCTCTGACGCTCGTCCAAAGTATTAAGCATGCTGTTACATAGGTCAATAATGACAACAAACATGAGCCTGGAAAGTCAGGCCAGACCCCTTTGGAGGGTCTGGGCTTTGATGCCTGACACAAATATCTTGCAGGTGGCCGTCTAGGCATGTTTGCAATAGCGGCGGCCGTCCTTCATGCCTTGATATCGTCAGGCAGCATCGACTCAAAGTTGTTGGCCTTGCACCATTCAAGCTGGTGATAGGCCTCCTGAAGCACCGAAGTGTGAATGAAACATCGAAAAGTGTAATCTCAACTCACCGGATGACAAAATGTGACATGACGTCGACACCTCGATGTGTCGCTGACAATCTGGCACAGGTATTTTTTCTTTCTGTGAACTTGTGATGTTAAAAGTGTATATACAAACGATGTGCTTACTTGCACGCCACAGCCTCGGTACATACAGATGCATCTTCTCATCCTTAGCCATTTGCGTGTAAGGGTGCAGTACCAGCGTCACGGCTCTTGTCCTCACGTCGAACACTAGCTGCCATCGACACACCTTGCAGGTCGACGTCTTTTAACAATGTGTCATTGTTTGCAAGCGTTGCGCCTCGTGTACGCCTGCTATCTGTTAGCCCAACACACTCGTGAGTACTTGATAGCAGCAGTAAATGATGGGGCATCAGATGGGCTGTCGCCGTCAAGGGACTCATGAGTATCGGATTGGAAGCGCTTATCTTTGAAAATGACCAGTGAAGATTAGCAAAGAACAATACTTGATTCGATGTAATTGCTCATCCGAATGAGGTATAACGAATTAATACAATGCCCTCGTCATCTACATCTGCATCCGTTAAGCAATTAAGCATGTCCTTCAAATCGGTGACTCGTTTGCGGCTGACTTGGACTTGTGTTGCATTGGCAGCAATGGTCGGACTTGGAGGACACCGCTACGATGCAATGTTGACAGACTCGGAGGTCTGGCCTGGACCTGGCCTTGAGCTTCGTAGAAACCAAAGCCAGGCTCCAAGCCCAATGCAACACTACAAACGCTCCATAGAATTGTGGAGCGATGCGATCACACAGTTGCCCAGACGCATATTCATCCTATAAAAACAGATAGATGTTAAACTCGTCACGAAGTCGTTGTCAGCGGTCCTCATCAAAGGGACGTAGCACCTCGACGATCTTGATTGTAAATGATGTGAATGTTGTTGCTGCTGTTAAAATGATACTCCTACACGTCCCCAGTGGACCCTGATCCGATGAGGCGAGTCGACCACACACATTGTTCATGAAGGGCAAGCTTGTCATTCGACCTCGTATGTAGACGTACCCATCGTTGTGAGAACTCAAGCCGATTTGTTTGAAATTCAAGGCGGGCGGGCGCAGAGCGGTTCTTGTAAAAGGATATAATTATCTCAGTCTATTGTAACAAGGATGGAGATGTTTGTACTTACGACGACGGAATTTCTTTATAGTAGAAAATGATAGCAATAAGTGAATTGGCGTCGCGAAGATAGAACTGTAATTTTGTAATATGGACGAGTGTCGGCCGACTTCACCTGTTAAACGGTCGCGCTCGTTATCACATGCTTTCCTTGGCTCTAATAATTGGGTGACACCGTGAAGGTTGAAGACGAAGTGAGCCGGAAGTGAATGAGAGCCGATGGATAACTGCCAAAGAATGCCTTCATCCTCAAGGTCGTCCCCGGGTTCCAGGTCAGGGGTTCCCCGCCGCTCAATTGTGTCGAACTCCAGTTTTGGTTTAAATTCACTGGGCCCGACAGGAAAGCTTTTGAGGATCGACAGGAGTGCACCAAGAAATGCCCGAAAAGGTTCTGGCAAGTCTTGGGTACTGATCATTGGATGATGCATAAGGAAGGGGTGTTGATCGTGACGATGGTTGTGGGTGGTGAAAAACAACCATTCGAGCTGTCTTAGACCCAGATGTTGCGCTGCCTCCTCAAAACATTGCAAGCAATAGAAAATACTATATTCACCCTGTGAAGTCACTATTATGTTCGGTAGGATTCCGCGTAAACTCAACGCCTTCCCTCGGTAACATGTCGCCAACATTGTTCATGATCGACGGCGATTTTGCATCGCAAAGCACCATAGGCTGATCGTTCGTTAATGCAACAAGATTAACTTTGGAGTCGGTTCCTAGTCTCCTTTGTGGCGAAAGCCATATGGACCATGTATCGCCGAGCACTTGGAGGTAGCATTGAAAACACCTTTGTCTAACAGCGCCTTAGCCTACTTATGTCAAGGTCAGCTCGAATTGTTCGCTTGAATGAGTTCAAAAACCTACGTCAGCTTCATTCTCATTATCCTTCCAGTCACCTGCCCCCAGTGTAGTAATTAAGGCGGAAAAATAATATAGGACTACTGCTCGACGATTTTCTGGAAGATGTCGTCCGCGAGAATGCGCCGGAGAACAGCTTTTGAACAAAATGTTCATCTCGTGTCGCGTGCTGGGCTGTCCAAGCTGGGTCGATCGCTCCTGCCTCAACCGCAGATACATGAGTTGAAGCACCGTTCGATTGTCGTCAGGACAGGGGGAAAATAATTTCACGTTTTCAACTTGAAACTCACACCATGTCGTCATGATGGCGGCCATTATTCGAGGTATGAGAATTGGTGTCAGGTATGGAACGCTTGAGAGTAAGTCCGAGTCACTATTGTCACGAGTTAAGTTACCTTCGAGACTGCTATCGGATATCCGTCCAGGAGCAAGTCCGATGCCTGAGTCCTCTCGTGACAATGTAATGATGTTCCTCGCCTGTTTCTTGCTTCTTCGTGGCGTTAGAAGATAAAATGCAGCCCCTTGAGTCTCCCGTCGGTAGACCTTAGACGAAGGAAGACAGACATTCCTTCGATACTTTGAAGAAGAGACAGCCAACTTTGGTTTGTCCCACAGCTTGGATGTGCAAACATTCATGTCTACTTATTCTGATAAGTATGTGATTACATTGACGTTGAGAAGATTCCAAAACTTGAAACGACGTACTCCAGATTTCCCAATACTGACCTTTCTGCTATCGAGCTCAAAGACCAGAGTATCGCCATCATCATCACCGAACGCCAGCAGCAACTGAATGCAGGTTTGCACGAGATCTCGGGCCCGGATATTGTCATGGATAAGTTGAAGATGTTTCATCATCACCTCGTTCAAAAGCAGGACGGGGTTGTCCAGTCCGTCAACGCCCACCAAGGGCCTTAGGCTGGCGCTTGCCCCTGAAGTCCCATCCCATATTTAATTCCTCTACCGATATTCATGACAGAAATTATGACAGAAATCGCGATCGGGCCAGCTCACTGAGATTTCAAAGGGATCGGTATATTTCTGCCATTGATTGTAAGGTCCGCGAGGTTACATTAATAGTAGGATAAAGAGTGCATGAACTTTGAAGTCCCGCGCTCGTCCGGACGAAAACTGTGGACATGTCCTTCGCTGTGATCTTCAAGTTGAAATCGCTCATGTTGGAGACGGCCTTGCTCGTTCCAGGATACAGCAAGTGTAATGGCTTATACAGAGTGCAAGGTCAGAAAGTCTTCAAAGTCCGAGTTGTACTCGCAGTTGTATTGGTTAAAGTTTGATTTCTGTTAAGCTCATGACTGACAAAGCATCAAGCATCTCGGCAATCAACTTACATAACGTATATCGGAGTCGATCGATGAAGAATCAGAAGATTGTCTGGAGAAATTGATGGTCCTCTTGATGCAATTTGCAGTCAGTTCCAAGAATGGTGAAAAATCGCAAAGTATGCATGTACGCCGAAGTAATTGCGCCAGTATTGAACTAACTGTGTTATGACAATTTCATGGCAACGGTTCTGGCAACCCCCGCCTCATTGCCGCTTCTTCGCGTAGTTTCTCGCGCTCGTTCTGACCCAGAATTTCGCGAGGAATGCTGCAAGCCAGTGGCGGCATCACCTGGCAGTCTGACTGGAAAATCGACCCAGGTAAAAATTTTGCAATCTGTTCGAACCCCGCTCGGCAACGGCTGACCGCCACACGGTGGCAAAACGTACTCTACAGCGCGATCGCGCCGCTGAAAAACCTTCGGAAGCTCGAAGAAGATTACCATTATTGTCCGCTCTACCCTTCCCTGTCATCGCCAGAACTGAGGTTCCTGCCTCGCACGGCCTTTTCCGCTCTGCTGTCAGCCTGTCCTTACAGAAGCGCCTCCGTCTATTTTGGGAAACACTTATGTAATCCTGTGCAAGACCGTCAATTTCATATTTTAGAATTGAGTAGCGCCTCTTTAGAAAGTTGTCCGGGCCGAAAGCGCGCAATGATTTAAGCTTTTGAATGGGCGCCGGTGCATTATCAGCAAAGGTCACGTAAAACGCTTGACACAGCCTGTCCGTATTTGAACGACCTATTCTTCAAGTTGTTGTTCAACAGATAGTTGGCCTACTAGTGAAAATTTTAACTGCTGGATGTGCTCGACGCGCTTATGTGAAGGCAGGCAGAGGAATGAGCCGACTCGGCGATGGCAATCAAACTAGCATGTTGATGAATACATCGAGGTCTGTGAGATCACATTAATGTTAATATTGGTTTGACATTTGACACTCGCAGGCTGCGTTTATTAACAACCTGACTTTACTTATTCGAACGTTCACATGTGGAAAATGGGTTGTTTTTCGGTCCTGAGCCTCTCCACCAATGACGGCGTTCCGAGTCGCTTCGGTGCCTTGCGCGTGGGCGTAGGGGGTACAGGAGCAAGGGTTGCTGTCAGCGACATGACCATTGGTGTAATAACTGTTCAGTCATCCGGGTCAGTTTTCTATTTTCTATTTAAATAAGACTCCTGGCATCCGACACGTGTGGTCCCACCGTCTTCTTGTCGTCTTCCCTACCTGTTTGGTCAATGTCGGACTCTCCTACAAGAGCAGTCTCTTTGGCGACCTCACATACTCACGTCCTAATAGCTCAAGACGATAAACATGATATTCGTTCTCCCCAGCTCCCCAGCAGCGGAGGTGCCATCCCAGATGACATGGTCGAGGATAAGATCGAGGACAAAGATGCTCATGATGATTGGGAACATGACCCGATCAACCCCAGGAATTGGTCTCCTGCGAAAAAATGGATAGCGACTACACTCGTCAGTTAGGTTTCATCAGTGAGATCAAACCTTCGGGATCGCTAATTCACCATTTCGTGCCAGGTCTCGATGTACACTTTTGTCACGCCATTAGCCAGTTCGATCATGGCGCCTGGTTTGCCCGACGTAGCCATAAAATACGGGATAACCAATCCGACAGTCATAGCGTTGACTTTGAGTATCTTCCTTCTGTCATTTGCTATTGGACCCCTGTTTATGGCTCCCTTGTCGGAAATGTATGGCCGTGCGTGGGTGCGTAGTGCTCTTCTACGTAATTAGCGGAACCCGGTCGCTTCAACTCCTCCAAGGTGCTCCACTTAGCGAACCTCTTCTTCCTTGCGTTTAATCTCGGCTGCGCGTTATCGCCCAATACAACGTCTTTCATTGTTTTCCGGTTTCTGTGTACGTCATAGACCCAGAGTTGCAACTTTCGCTCATTGTTTGCAAAGCTGGACTTGCGGGAAGTGCACCTATAGCATGTGGCGGAGGTGTCATTGCTGACCTCTTCGTGGAACGTGAACGTGCCTCGGCCATGGCACTATACAGTCTTGGACCCCTATTAGGTGCGTTTCACAATGTGCAAATTTGACTCCTCAAGCTCAGGCACTGCTAAGGTCCCTGTTTTGGGCCCATTATGGGAGGTTTCATCGCAGAGTCCGTCGGAATACAGTATGATTTTTATGTCATCGTTGGCCTTTGTGGTGCTGCCGCAATATTTGGCATCCCTCTCTTGAGAGAAACCTATGCGCCAGTTATCAAACTTCGTCGTGATAAAGTGGCACTGGACTCCGAAAAGGGAACGGCAGAACTTCCTTCCCTCACACCACACCACATGGGCGGATGGGCCTACTTATGGGTTAACCTACAGCGACCGGTTATACTTGTGACCCGGAGTTTCATATGCTTTATCTTGAGCTTGTACATGGCCCTGTGGGTTTACTTCAGTTGTCACGCGGTTGGCTGATGCTGATACCATATTTTTAGGATGTACGGTCAGTATTGGCACACGTTATGCCAAGTAATGCAAACTGATATGGTGTGCCAGGTATCTACTACTTGATGTTTGCTACTTTCCCCGGTAAATCATATTTGCCGGTAATAATAACAACCATTAACCGTCTGCACCCAGCCCTTTTCTCGGAAGTATACCACTTCAACACTGGAATGAGTGGTCTGGCGTACATCGGAATTGGTTTTGGATTCGTATCTGCCACTGTATTCGGCGTCAAGCTCTCCGACAAGATGTACATATATGTGTGTCAAGGCTGCATTCGACTTTGACCTGGTCAGCTGAAGCGCTTGTTATAGCTTGCAGCAAAGAATGGAGGGAAGGGCAAACCAGAGATGCGTGTGCCTCCGCTGATATTTGGCTCATTCTTTGTACCAGTGGGAATACTGTGAGACGGAACCTGTTGTCTTTATTTTTCTCCCAACCTGACTTGTATTAGTTGGTACGGCTGGTCGGCCCAAGCCCATGTCCACTTCATGATGCCAATCATTGGTACCGCTATATTTGGATTCGGACTAATGACAACTTTGTGAGTGTAGTCGTATTCTGGCACCGTTCGCCTCTGACCTCTTGTAAGCCTTCCCATCCAATTATATCTCGTAGATACATTTACCTACGCTGCAAGCGCTGTGGCGGCTGCTTCTGTGAGCCCTTCTTACCCTAATTTCGTCGTGGTTTACTGAACATGTCATCAGGTGTTCCGTTCAATGCTTGGCTTTGCATTCCCTCTGTTTGGGGAACAGATGTTTGCCAATCTCGGCTATGGTGGAGGTAATTCATTGCTTGCAGGACTTGCCATTGTTATTGGTATACCCTTCCCCGTCTGGATATATTACGCTGGCGAAGGCATCCGTGCGAAGAGCTCCTTGACCCGTTGAAAGGTCATGATCACGACAGGGTGGTAAACGCAACTGAATCTAGGCAAGATTAAATGCCAGCCTACATTATTGCTCCAGTTAGCTACCTTTACTATGAACGTTTATGGTTATTATTACAGCACGGCTATTATTGATAGGGACTTGCTACGACCAAATTTTCGAATTCGGTCTTTACAACTCAGCTTCTTGATGAAGTCTGACTGTAGAAGTTTACAATATTCCTCCTGCATGACAATATGAAATGCAGGATGATCTACATGACTCCATACCATCAGGTATGCATACTTGATATATAGACAACAAGGACGGGATGAAGGTATATAAATACTGAAGTGTTCACACCTCAGGAGTTCTTCGTAATTGAGCCACTCGATGCGCGGTTCATTCCTGTCCAAAGTCCGGGTTGTGTAGTTCTGCGATGAGACAGCCGACGACATGGATGCAACATGACAAGGAGAAGACTTACGAAGATACCGTTTTAGTGATGATTCTTAGCATTCTCAGCAGAACCCGAAAAGGAACAGCAGAAAGCGGGTTCAGCGCCCAGGCCCAGGTTGTCATCGGGCAAACGCTCGTGCTGGCAGTTGTCTTATAACGATATCAGAATGTGAAGGTGCAAACTCAAGCCGAGATACTGCACCACCATTTGGAGGTCGGGATGTTGCCAGTAACACTGATATTCATGACGTTGCTCTCAACGGGAGCTTCTTGTTTGCTTTGCCTTTCGCTGTAATATGCCTCCACAAGATTGTGAGACAGTTATGACTTGGACAACCCAAGAACAAAAGCGCACGGGTTGGCCCGTGTACATGAGACTCTGACACCTCGGGTAGACACTTCTAGTTTGATGTATGGTTGATCGCTTCTCAGCTGCTGTACAGGAAACGAATACGAGTCCATTTATGTAAGAGAGGGAAATGCGGATCGCCCTTTGTGCGCTTTAGTGGTGCGAGCAGTGGCGTTGGAACGACGAAAGAGCGAGGGGAAGCGGGCAAGAGGTGCAGGGCGTGATGTTGAAGATGGAGGTGCATCGGAGGAAGGTGGAGGTGCATTGGAAGAATGTGGAGTGGGTCGTTTGAAAAGGTCCGATGATGCATTTGTTAGGGAAAGAGTAGTTCGTAGATTGAGACGCTGGTCACGCGATACGATCGGGTGCATCATCAAAAAACCCTTGCGGTCATTCACAAGGCGTGTCGTTTGAGTGGCTGCACTGGACGTTGTGTCGTTGTGGCAACAGCCCAGAGGACTGAAGTTTCGACGTGGTGAGCCGACTTTTAGAGGCACACGACATACATCTAGAAATGACTTTTCCTACGAGAAGGAGTTGGTTCATTGAACTACTTGAGTGATGAGATCGATACCTGTGCCTAAATAACGCTGTCATTATTGTCAGCGAAACTGGGAATGCGATTTGGCTCACATCAGAGTCCAACACTGGCACAATGTCGTCATCCTTAACAATTCATGTGTATGTGTTTTGGTCAGCGCAGCCGGTGGCTAGGAGTCTTCCATCTGCGGAAAACGATGCATAGTGTACTGGTTTTGCATGTTGGAGCGAGGAGCTGATAGGCCGACCATTGTGAAGGTCTCGTAATCGCGCTGTGCCGTCGTAAAATGCGCTTGCGAGGATACGATCATTGGGAGATAATGCCATGGCAGAGACACTGCTGGTGTGCCTCCTCGGACCTCAACATTACGATCTGTTGCCATGTGGATGTATCCCATGTCCTAATCGAGTGATCCCAAGCTACTTACACAATTCACACTATTTGTGTGTCCTTTGAGAATGCTGACCATCCTCGCATCCCAGATGCTGATGAACGCCTCATGTCCAGCAGTTGCAATGAACGATATGTCTGGCGAGTAGGCGACTGCGTACCCGTGGTTATGTCCAATCTCGATTGGCCCTAGGATGGTCTCTCCACTCTGTACATCCCATACTCTTGCAATCTCATCTTCGGATCTACTCACCACTTGTTGACCATCTCGACTCCAGCAGACAGGCCACAGAAGTTCTGTGTATCCCGCCCACTTAGCGATTACCATTCCGTCGACCATGTCCCACAATGTCACCGCTCCGTTCCTGTCCCCGCTTACCAGCTTCTCCCCACCCGGAGACAATGCTATAGTGCACACTCGACTAGTTCCATCTTGCCAGGGGTGCCCTATCTGCTCCCCACTCTACCCACAGCGGCCCGTCAGCTGAACAAATGATTTTCCGCGCTGGCGAGTGATTTACGCCCCTGACCGGACCGAAGTGTCCTTCAATATTTCTGGAGGGGCAATCGCTGGTCTCTCTCGCGCCGCAGCAGGGGACAAAAACATGGCTGTTACACGCGAGGATTACAGCTATTGAATGCAGAAAATCATAACATTTGTCTCCTAAATCTAGGACATCACTCACGAAAAGATATTTTATCTATGCAGAGGTTGAACGATGGGCCGAGGAGAGTGTTACTTTTGGTCAATCCAGAGTCGATTCAACCAGAGGTTTGGGTCGTCTACCAAGTACGTTTGAGCATTGGACAGGACACAGGATGCCGATGTCCCCCGATGCCGCACAGGGTGGTCAACATACAGCGCCGGGCTGTGTAGACGAAGCGCCCATGCTTCATTCGGTCAGCCCGAGCTTGATACTTACCTGTCAGTTACAAGCTTCAAAATACCAGGTGACCTAGCAGGCGTTGCTCGATATTAAACACTCGCACTACGTCTCTTCTTCGTTTTGTCTGTGCACTGGCAGCTCGCCTCCATCCATTTTTGGATCGAAGATGGGCGGAGCTCGTGACAGGTTTACAGATCGCCGATGCAAGGAAGGACCTGACTGGCAGACACGTGAGTGTGATGGAGCTGTCGGATGAAAAAGTGCGATATCTTGGCGAGGTGATTCCAGACCGTTGAGATGCTGGCACGCAAACAGCCCCACGGCGTCAGGAACATCCTTGAGGCGTGAGCTGCTCATGAGCAAGATTGGTGGTTTGGTTTGCGTCATTCTTCTTAGGGGTCGGGGAATGCAGTCCCGATCAGTCCAGGGTCGATGAAAGCCAAAGTTAGAGTCTGGGACTATATTGGTTAGAGAGCAGACGAGTGAAACATACGACCAATTGGTTAAACTGACAGGCACCCTCGGGCTTCTTCAATGAAATGGTGTATGTTAACCAAGTTAGTCGATACTTATCATGTCAACAGGCAATACTGATGAATTGGTTCTGAAGAAAGAGACATGACTTACAAGCCAGATACCGCGAGACTAGGTAATTCTACCATAACAGAGTGGAACAAAGTGCAATCCAGGCTTGTCTGTCCCCCACCCAGATGCCGAGTCGGAGTTGCGATCCTGGAGGTACAAGCCCTACTTGTAATCTGTCTGATAAACTAGTACACTACATGTCTATACCCGACCATGAACAAGCTCAGAAAGCCCAAGCCTCTCGCCACGACATCCAGCCCATCATCAAGTACCAAGACAGCTGGATATAACACCGTTGTTTCTGTCCAAAGGCAACATTTAGTGTCGAGAACAATGCAAATCGCGAGTGCCTCACTTACTGTGGAAACAACGGCGCACAACCTCAACACACCAGAATACTATCCCAAGACATGGTTCTCTGCACCTGTTGCTGCCAAGCCTCGCACGATCGTTCAACAGTACTGGGCTGCGCGTGCACTGGTTGCCGAAACGGTGCTTTCAACACATGTTCAACACCAGAAAGAGGTGGCGGAAATGAGGCTGGGGGAGGAGGAGAAGCGGACGGCGAGTGCCTACTCAAGTTAGACTCAAAGGACTTTGTCGGTGATTAACCATGACATCAAATGTAGAAGGAGATTGCAGTTCTCATACGGGCAAACGAACTACGACAGAGCAGGCTGGAGAAGTTCGTCGTGCGTTGCGTGACCCTGTTCTCGTTTCTGCAGCTCATTCCATTCATCGAATCAGGCTGGGCTCGTAGCATGTCTCATGGTTCTCTTCCTTGTGGTGTTATATATATGGACGCATGAGTCCCCTAAAACGAAGGCTGCGTCGCACTTCACAATCCCGATCCTTTCACCGTTCACCTCAGTGGTAAGCGTCGTGTTTGTTGCTCGCTACGAAGTTGAACTCATGATATTTCAAATAACAAAGGTCGAACACGAAACAGGCATTATCAGTGCGACATCCGTTACAATCCTCATTGTCGTCATGGGTATACTATCATATGCTATCTTCCGACATTGGTTTTCACGACGGATGGTCTCTACGAAAGCCCCGTGGTAATGCAATCAGGTGGTAGTCATGAGGAGATGGGTTTCTTCCCGCGTAAATAAGTCCTAAGTATGGGCGCCCGAGAGGGCGTGGAGGTATGGGGGCTATTTTCTGCCAAGGCCACGTGGACGCGGTGCTTGCGCAGTTGGTTGTTCGGGCGGCATGGGTCCAGAGCGGGATGGTTGGACACGCGGTTTCCTAGTGTTTTGTGAAGCTGGAGGCAGGATGTCGATGTCGAGCTGGTTGTAGCGACTAGTCAATTAGTCCTTTAGATCAGATCCAGGGGATAAGTTAAGCCGTGTTAAGACGTCATTTTGAGGGTTAGTTGTCTGGTTTGGATCGGTTTTGCGTGGGAAAGAAAGGCTCACAGGACGGGCTGTTGGTACCACCCAAACGTTACGCCAGTTTTGCTCACTCGCCCGTCTTGTTCACGCACCACTACCACGCACCACTCCTTTCCCCCATCCTGAACAAGACTCCCCTCCTTCCTGTTGGCCTGTTCACTCAGGAAAACAGAGGTCAAAATGTATCCTCAGTCTTCCTCGCCAACAGCAGATCATGCGGATCCCTTCACCTCATCAGCCTCCGTCCCACGCAGAGACTTCTTCGGCGACGCAGACTCCGATAGTGTCGACCCCCACGGACGTAGAGACACTTATGCTTCAGACAGCAGCAACAACGGTCTCAACGATGGCGAGCGGTACTACGATCACAACGGCAACTATGACCCCTACGGTTTGTGGAGCATCTACTGCGTCATTCCCATACTTACTCAGTTGTGTGAATTTACAGTACAACCTGACACAGACTCAGACGTCGACATCTATGGCCAACGATATCCACCAGCGTCTTCAGAATCATTTGGGCCGAGAGTGGGTTTGTCAGATACGACCGCCACAGCATATGCCGAGTACGCCGGACCACCGGGCGCGCGTGAGCCATACCCAGCCTGGACAGCAGAGCGCCAGATTCCCCTCTCCAAGGAGGAAATAGAAGATATCTTTTTAGACTTGACGCAGAAATTTGGGTTCCAGCGGGACTCTATGAGGAACATGGTAACTTTATTTTATTTCATCAAATATTTTTTCTCGTATTCACAACCAATCTAGTTTGACTTTTTGATGCAACTGCTGGACAGTCGGGCATCTCGTATGCCACCCAGTCAGGCCCTGCTCACCCTCCATGCAGACTACATAGGTGGTGAGCACGCGAATTACCGCAAATGGTATTTCGCAGCACAGCTCGACCTGGATGATGCTGTGGGCCACGTTCAAAATCCTGGTGGTCTCCCGCGTCTCGGCCGCAGGGCTGGCGCACGGTCATCTAATGAGAAATCGCTCGCGACGGCGATGGAGCGCTGGCGCCAGGCTATGAACAACATGAGTCAGTACGATCGCCTCCGCCAGATCGCGCTGTACCTTCTCTGTTGGGGTGAGGCTGCCCAGGTCCGCTTTGTGCCTGAGTGTCTGTGCTTCATCTTCAAGTGCGCGGACGATTATTACCGCTCGCCTGAGTGCCAGAACAGAGTAGATCCAATGCCAGAAGGCCTGTATCTGAAGTCTGTCATCAAGCCCTTGTACCGCTTCATTCGGGATCAAGGGTATGAGGTAGTTGACGGGCGGTTCGTGAGGCGAGAACGAGATCATGCAGCCATTATCGGTTATGATGATGTCAACCAACTCTTCTGGTATCCTGAAGGCATTGCTCGGATCGTGCTTAACGATAAAGTACGTGACGTTGTTTTCGGCTCGGAGCTAAATGCCAAGCTTATTTTCTATGCAGACGAGACTCGTAGACCTTTCACCTCCGCACAGGTTTATGCAGTTTGGGCGCGTTGACTGGAATCGCGCATTCTTCAAGACCTACTATGAAAAACGCTCCTTCGGTCATCTCCTGGTTAACTTCAACCGTATATGGGTCATCCACGTCTCTCTTTACTGGTTTTACACCGCCTATAATTCTCCCAAGGTGTACCAGATTTCACTTCCTAACAATAAGGTCTACAACTCCCCTGCACTATCATGGTCTGTCACCGCCCTCGGAGGGACAGTTGCGACGATCATCATGATCGCAGCAACGCTCGCTGAGTTTTCGTACATCCCCACAACATGGAATAATACCTCGCACCTTTCTCGCCGCTTGCTGTTCTTATTCATTACCCTTGCACTAACATGCGGTCCAACGTTCTACATTGCGATCGCAGAAAATAGCTCTAATGGGACCACAAGTTCGCTTTCTCTGATCCTCGGTATTGTGCAGTTCTTCATCTCGGTCGTGGCTACACTCCTCTTTGCAACAATGCCTTCCGGACGCATGTTCGGTGACAGAGTCGCTGGCAAGTCAAGGAAATATCTTGCCAGTCAGACTTTCACCGCTTCGTATCCCGGCTTGACCACGAGCGCGCGCTTGGCTTCCGTCTCGCTCTGGGCACTCGTCTTTGGTTGCAAAGCTACAGAATCATATTTCTTCCTCACGCTTTCGTTCCGTGATCCCATTGCTGTGATGGTGGGAATGAAGATCCAGGGCTGTAGCGACAAGTACTTTGGTTCCAATCTATGCACTAACCAAGCTGCCTTCTCGCTGGCCATTATGTACGTGATGGACCTGGTGCTGTTTTTCCTCGATACCTTCCTTTGGTACATCATCTGGAATACCGTATTCAGTATAGCGCGGTCCTTCATGCTTGGGCTGTCGATATGGACACCATGGAAGGATATCTACACTAGGCTGCCAAAACGGATATATGCAAAGCTACTTGCGACGAGAGATATGGAGGTCAAGTACAAGCCAAAGGTCCGTTTCTTTCTCGCAATCCTTTTTGTGGGAATGATTCAAGCGTTTCCCTTGACAGGTATTGGTTTCGCAAATCTGGAACGCTATTATCATTTCAATGTATCGCGAGCACTTGCTTTCCATTGAGCACGTGCAGAAGCTGTTGTACCACCAGATTGACTCGGGGCATGATGGCAAACGCAGTCTTCGTGCACCACCGTTCTTCATTTCCCAGAGCGATAAAAGCTTCAAGGGCGAATTCTTCCCTACTGGAAGTGAGGCTGAGCGACGCATCTCGTTCTTTGCGCAGTCGCTCACGACCGCTGTTCCGGAGCCACTGCCTGTGGATGCCATGCCCTCGTTCACCGTCTTGACACCTCATTACAACGAGAAGGTTCGCGGTTTATGTTTATTTGCGTGCTCCTGAAGATATGCTGAAGGTGCATTTTTTTAGATCCTGTTGTCGCTGAGGGAAATTATCCGAGAGGAAGACCAGAATGCCCGTGTCACGCTCCTCGAGTACCTTAAGCAACTTCACCCCATTGAATGGGAAAACTTCGTCAAGGATACCAAGATCTTGGCTGAAGAATCTGCCATGTTCAATGGCACGAGTGGTTTCGGCACGGATGAGAAAGGTCAGTCGAAGATGGACGATTTGCCTTTCTACTGCATCGGTTTCAAGAGCGCCGCCCCCGAGTTCACCCTCCGTACCCGTATATGGGCTTCCCTGCGGGCGCAGACGCTCTACCGCACAGTCTCTGGTATGATGAACTATGCCAAGGCGATCAAGTTGCTCTACCGCGTAGAAAATCCCGAGGTCGTGCAACAGTTCGGTGCCAACACGGACAAACTCGAGCGCGAGCTTGAGCGTATGGCCAGACGCAAGTTCAAGTTCGTTGTCTCCATGCAGCGGTACTCTAAATTCAACAAGGAAGAGCACGAGAACGCAGAGTTCTTGTTGCGTGCGTACCCAGATCTCCAGATTGCTTACCTCGATGAGGAGTCACCACGCAAGGAGGGTGGGGACCCACGCTTGTTCTCTGCGCTTATCGATGGCCACTCCGAATTCATTCCCGAGACTGGTCGTCGTCGCCCCAACTTTCGCATCGAACTCCCTGGTAACCCCATTCTAGGTGACGGCAAATCGGACAACCAAAATCACGCAATCATCTTCTACCGTGGCGAATACTTGCAACTCATTGATGCTAACCAGGATAACTACCTGGAGGAGTGTCTTAAGATTCGTAACATCTTGGGTGAGTTCGAGGAGTACTCAATCTCTACTCAGAGCCCGTACGCACAGTACGGTCACAAGGAATTCAAGAAGAGCCCTGTGGCCATCGTCGGTGCTCGCGAGTACATCTTCTCAGAAAACATCGGTATTCTTGGTGATCTCGCCGCCGGCAAGGAACAGACATTCGGTACCCTGTCTGCTCGTGCTTGGGCATGGGTCGGTGGAAAGCTTCATTATGGCCATCCTGACTTCTTGAATGCGCTTTACATGAACACTCGTGGAGGTGTGTCGAAGGCACAGAAGGGTCTACATCTTAACGAGGATATCTACGCTGGTATGACTGCTGTCGGCCGTGGTGGTCGTATCAAGCATACGGAGTACTACCAGTGTGGTAAAGGCCGTGATCTTGGCTTTGGCACTATCCTCAACTTCCAGACAAAAATCGGCACTGGTATGGGAGAGCAGATGCTCAGTCGGGAGTACTATTACATGGGCACGCAGTTGCCTATCGACCGTTTCCTCACGTTCTACTATGGTCACCCTGGTTTCCACATCAACAATATGCTGATCATTTTGGCCGTTCAGTGCTTCATCGTGACGAGTATGTCTTCTTATATCGTTGTACACGACCTCTAGTTGACTATGTTTGCAGTGGTATTCTTGGGAACGCTGAACTCGTCAATCTTGGTTTGCCAGTACTCCGCCACTAACAACCTTCTACCTGGCATGGATGGCTGCTATAACCTGACTCCTGTATTTGAGTGGATCAATCGTTGCATCATCAGTATCTTCTTGGTGTTCATGATTGCCTTCATGCCACTCTTCATTCAGGGTATGCATGATCTCCTCTTTCATTAGGTGGCGGCATTCACGCCTTTACAGAGCTGGTGGAACGTGGAACAGGTCGTGCCATTATTCGCCTTGGAAAGCAGTTCATGTCTCTCTCCCCTGTCTTTGAGGTGTTCTCCACGCAGATCTACACGCACTCTATCATCAGCAACTTGACATTTGGTGGTGCCCGATACATTGCAACAGGACGTGGGTTCGCGACTGTCCGTATCTCGTTCAGTATTCTCTTCTCTCGCTTTGCCGGACCGAGCATTTATCTGGGCATGCGAACCTTGATGAGTCTGCTCTATGTCACCATGGCACTTTGGACACCATACTTGATCTACTTCTGGATCTCCATTCTTGCTCTTTGCGTTGCACCCTTCTTATTCAACCCGCACCAGTTCGCGTTCGCGGACTTTGTGATCGATTATAGGTCAGTTGAATCTTTTGTCTGGGTTGCCTCCTTTACTGACGGTACATATAGGGAATTCTTGAGATGGATGTCTCGTGGAAATTCGCGCTCGCATAACAACTCTTGGATTGGCTACTGTCGTCTGTCGAGGACGATGATTACTGGCTACAAGAAGAAGAAGCTTGGTCTCCCTTCAGAGAAGCTGTCTGGTGATGTACCACGGGCCGGCTGGAGGGCTGTTATCTTCTCAGAGGTCATCTTCCCTATTGTGATGGCGATTCTATTTGTCATTGCCTACATATTCGTCAAGTCGTTCCCCGATTCGACAGGCAAACTTCCACCAAACCCGCTTATCCGAATCTTGGTTATTGCCCTTGGTCCAATAGTCTGGAATGCTGCAGTCCTCCTTGTGCAGTTCCTTATCTCTATCTTCCTTGGGCCCATGATGGAGACTTCGTTCCCGAGATTCGGATCCGTCATGGCCACTACAGCTCACGTCCTCGGTGTTGTGGGTATGGTGGGCTTCTTTGAGTTCTTGGTGAGTGTATGCAGCATGTCTACCGCCAAGCAATTCTAACTCAGTCCGTTCTAACTTTGAAGTGGTTCCTTGAGACTTGGAATGCATCCCACGCAGTCCTTGGAATTATCGCGGTTATCGCTATCCAGCGTGCGATCCACAAGATCCTTATCGCTGTGTTCCTATCGCGGGAGTTCAAGCACGACGAGACGAACCATGCTTGGTGGACTGGACGTTGGTACGGACGGAATCTTGGCGCCCACGTCATGTCGCAACCCGCCCGTGAATTCGTGGTCAAGATCATCGAGTTGTCATTATGGAGTTCTGATTTGCTCATTGGCCACTTCCTGTTGTTCATGTTGACCCCACCCATTCTTTTCCCTTACGCCGATCGTTTGCATGCGATGCTACTTTGTGAGTCGTCTACTGTAGCGTTCTTCTCGCCGTGCTTATGGCATTTCTAGTCTGGTTACGGCCATCCAAGCAGATTCGTGCTCCTCTTTACTCCCTCAAACAGAAGAAGCAGCGTCGCTGGATTGTGAGTGTTTTCAAGTCTTCTTAAGTAAGTGGGTGCTCACACATCTCCCAGATCATCAAATATGGCACTCTTTACGTGATTGTCATTCTCGTCTTCACAGCACTCATCGTCCTTCGTAAGTTGTTGCTACCGCCCCTCTCTTCCTTGTGACTGATGGTCTTCCACAGCTGCCACCTTCCGCAATAGAATTCACCTCGGCTGCAGCCTATGCAATAATCTGTAATGAATTCATTCCCCATCTACATCACCCGCATTCTAGACTATCCACCACTACTTGTAGTTCCTTTCCTGAACTCCTCCATCTCGTCTCGTTCCGCCCGCTGGACATTCATATGAACACTGTCAATACTTCTGACGTTGTCGACCCACTTCGTACAGCATGGACAATACATATTGGGTGTAATGTACGGATACGAATATTCACGAACTTTTCATAAATTACATGCGTTTGGGTGGCCACTCATATGTTGGTATATAGTGTGCTTTGCGTGAGTAATAATTATACTGAGTCCCCTTCACCCATCTATACCTGAGTCCCGTCAACAACACCAGCAAGTATCAGCGGGGACACAAGTTGAGAAACTAGGGTTGGTCCATTTTTGGTGGTTGCACGTAAAGATGTAATTCTTTGGCTGATGGATACTTTCACATCGTAGACACAATGCCTGTTACTTATTTTTGGAACTGTTGAGTCCAGCGGAATTATGCTGTCTCTCACCTTCGATGATTTAGTCGTCTCAAAAGGTGCTTAGACTATAAAGTTCTTGAGGTTATGTTGTGCGGGTGAGGTGACAGGGAATCCCAAACTCGGGATATGAACTCCGATGGTATGTACTATGCGATGACTTGCAGTCGGGTAGAACGCTAGTCCCGATGTTCCGGCGACGAGTGCGAAGATAGGATGATGAGCAAGATGTACCGTTCCGAAGTGTCGGGTGATGTATGCAATTACCGAGAACGTGAATATAACTTGTTTCTTAACCTTAAAGACAATGGGGGATATAATATTCCGATTCCTTATTCCGACAATACAAGTCTTTACTTGTAGTGAATAGGAATAACCATGAAATGCCATCCATGACCAGTTACTACTATGACGAGTTTCACTAAGTGGAATACGTGTGGAGTGAAATGATGGAGTAAGTGGAGTTCGAACTTCCGGTGCGCGGGAACCTATTTCCGACCGGGTCGCATGTTCGCAAGTGCGTCGGAAGTGTTCCTGTAGCGTAGGATCATAACAAAAGTGGTGTGTAGAAATCGTAGTCAAAGGAGAAGGAAAGGTACCGGTGGTTTGACACCATTTCGGCTTTTGCCGTCACGGACAAGTCAAGTACTCTCCTAGTCTCCCGTAATCAGATGGGTTCGGAAAACGACAAACATGATGGCATGAATTGACGTCTTGTAACTACCACAAGTAAACTAACCTCAAACCCACTAAAAATTTATAATACCTTTAGTCCAAATAAATCATACGAGTGTTCAGCTGAGCCTGAGATACAATCTGTTGAAGCTGCTGCAGGGTGATGCTATCGGTAAGGCCATCAGCGTCATCAACATTCGCAAAGCGCTTGGAAGGGGCAGAGGTGCTGCTTGATCCGCCTATGACACCCTCGATAACAGACGCGAGATCCGATAGGATATCGATATCAGTGGAGATGCTGCGCTTTGTGTCATGGCCGATTTCGCCGGTGCCATCAGAGCGCTTAGATGCCGTAGGGATAGTTTGGGACTGGAGGGGTTCGAGGCCGAGAGCGGACATAATCTCAGGGATATTGAGGTCAATGTCGCGCCTCGTGCTGTTGCTGCTCCCACCAAAGCCAGATAGCACCGATGCGACAGCACCTCCGATGCTACTGACACCAGCCAGCTTGCTCAAGGTGCTTTCGAGGCCAGAAACTTCGGAAGTAGAAGCGGAAGTAGGAGGGACCTCGGTGGGGGCTTTGGAGGCTTTGAAACTGCGGTCTTCAAACTTGGGGGTTACTCCATCCAAGAGTCCAGCGAGATCAACTCCATTAGAAGCTTGGACAAAATCCCGCTTCAAGGTGGTGCTGTTGCTACCGCCATCAAAGGCACCCACAATCGCTGCACCACCTGCTCCTATACTGGCGACATTCCCAATGTTCTTCAACCAGGTAGTGAGACTAGCGGGTATTTTGAGAGCGCGATATGCGACATCGACACTTGCGGCGGGCCTCGCGGAGCCAACGCTATCGAATTCCGTGTTCCATTCAAATTCGCGCTTGGTGCTATTGCTGCTTCCATCAAAGGCAGAGAACAGCGTCGCAACAGTACCTCCGACACTGGCGACTCCAGCCAGCTTCGATAAGGCACTTTCGAGGCCAGAAACTTCGGTGCTGGAAATTTCAGGAGTAGCACGGGTCATGATGCTGGGGTCTGCGAGCTGGGATGCTACTTCGGCCAAAAGTGTAGCGAGATCAACTCCATCAGAAACTTGGGGCTCCCGCTTCAAGGTGCTGTTGCTACTGCCATCAACGGCGCCAACAATCGCGGCACCGCCTGCTCCTATGCTGGCGACATTCCCGATGTTCTTCAACCAGGTCGTGAGACTAGCAGGTATTTTGATAGCGCGATCCTCGAACTGTGTGGGATCGGCATTTCCAGCGGGTCTCACGGGGCCAACGCCATCTACAGCTATGTTCCATTCGCGCTTGGTGCTGGTGCTGCTAGAGCTGCCGTCGACGGCTTCCCAGATCTTTGCGAGACCCCCACCGATGGTGGCCACGCTAGCGGCATTAGTGAGCCCGCTCGTGACGCTAGGGGATATTTCTGGGAGCTTGAAACTGCGGTCTTCGACAGAGCGTTGAGTGTTGCTACCAATGTCGGACCCGGGGCTGGCAAGGCCTAAAGTTTCAAGCTGTTGAAAAAGGCCCTGGAGACCATCAGAGGATGTATCTCTCTTGAGATCGCCCAACAAGGGGCCAGCTTTTTCTAGCAAGGACTGAAGCACATCAGTGATAGTTGCAGCGACATCGCGCTTCTTTGCAACGGTGAATATGGCACCAAGCGCTGCTTCAATGGCCTGAACAATATCATCTGCGGTGGCACGTTTGGAAGTCAGAGTCGAATTGGTGTGTGTCCCATTGACACCATGTCCCAACAACTGCTCGAATTCAGGAACGGTGTCGCTATCAGGAAATCAGTATCACTCCAAAATATCCAGCTGGGGGTAGACGCACTTGACAAGCTTGATGATGGCTGTCCCAAGGTTGGCAGAGACTGTGCCGTTTTGCACCAATGCATTGACGACATTATCGACATCCGTCGTTGCGGTATCACGTTTGGAGTTGGGACGGTTGGGACTGGAAGTGTGTTCAGTGGGTCTGCTAAATGGCTGTTGGAGAGAGACGTACGTGTATGGAGTAGGAGCGGCGAAACCAGGGGTGGTCGACGCGACGACAGCAAGAGCGACGAGGGCAGCAAAACGCATGATGGATAATGAGCGGTGTCGTAAAATGTTAAAAAAATAAGAGATGGACGAAAGACGTGAAGACGAAATGTCAAAAAAGTCGAATGAGGGTGTACGAAGTTTGCAAATAGGCTGTAGGATTATGGGTTAGTAGATGACGTAGGGGAGGTAGCGAACAACATACTGCCTGCACCAGTGTGAGCCGTGAAAGTAAAGAGAAGGAAAGGAGCTGGAGAGTTAGCAGCTAAGATGCATGCTTTTTATAAGGATAGACTGTCGGCAACGCGTCAGGTTGTACCTCCTTCCGTTGATCGTATGCGTTTCAGTCATTATTATCCCCTTGAAACTTACCTGAAACGTCTTACAGGAGTTCCGACGCACGATGGGGATAGTCTGTAGACGGTTCCGCCGTCTGCATTCTAGGTTGATGATATACGCCAGAATAATGGATACATACGGAACCTTCGACGACGTCAACGGCCACACCTACATCCCAAAGTCTGCAGTTGTTCAGCCTATCCCACACAGTTCGATGCCACTCACTGCAGGGCAATTTCAGGAGGCCGTTCGTAGGTGACGTCAAGGTGAGACATGATATCCCCGGGCGTCATGCGTCGAGGATGAATATACAAGACGCCGCCCATGTTTCATGGATATGGGCATGTGCAAATACTCGAACAGCTGTGCTTGAGTAGGAGGAACCATCAATTCCTGAAGCTACCGTCTCTGGATAAAGTATTTTAGTCCGCGTTTCAAGTTGCAACTCGCATAGTGAAATGCCAGCAGTGGGAAGCGGTCAGACCTGTGTTCGGTCCATCCTACGCTCAAACCGACGGTTACTTGTGGTCTAACAGAGTCGCCCCGGAATATCTTTGAGGAAACACGTGGTCCGAGTAGCCGCCATGGTGTTGGGTTCCATGGGTGCGCCAAGGAGCCGGGTAACGGGCGCTGAGAATGATGCCACAGCGCGGAAGGTAGCTGCGCTTCACGATCATGACTTGGTTGCAACCTAGGAATGAGTGCCCCACGTATTTGCTGCAACCCACGCTTCTGCGCCCAGTCCTTGTCGTGCAGGAGGGTCGATCGGTCCAGCAAACAGCAACTTCCAAACAACAACATGGAAGTCTCCATTTGGCGTTTGTCAACATCGACAACGTTCACCAGCAAGGGCGATCCCCACAAGACGCTGGTCAACGTCATAGACACATAATCCATTTCGGGGTGCTACTTGTTATCAAACTTTGGCATCTCCAAGATTACATTTCTTATTCGCAAACCTTGCGGAGCCTCCTGACATCATGTATGGTCTATCTCAGCTGACACCACGAACAAGTCTTTCATACATCAACACACCCATCCATTTTGTTTCTGGTCAATTCCAGGGAAGATGCATTCGTACTGAGCTGGTCGAGATACAAAAGGCTGATTTAGGGCGAAAGTGGAGTGCCTCTTTACGTCCTTTTCACTTGGCTGACCTTGCATCCAGGTATGCCCGGGTAGACAGGCGCCCTCTAGACCCACCGCCCGTGGTTCAGCTCAAGTTATTTTATGTCTATAATGAGGGCACTGACCAAGAATACGAACAAGAAATTCTGAACTACGAGTGAGTAGGCGCCACTCCGGATTCCCGGTCCTTCTCTAGTGTTTTCCTTGCAGTGATGTACAAAATCTTGGTTTACTCTGCAACGTCGACCTCTTCCCAGTACCTGCCCAGCCTGATAGCACATCGGAGCCTACCTCTCGTCCTCATCCCCCTCACCAACTTTCACCAGTAGGAAAATCCGTTCACCCATCGACCTCTACATGCCACCCGCAACCTTCAACTTTGCCGAGCATTTCTGCCGATCAACTACCTCCCCTAACCAGTCGGAATGAGCTTTCCGTCTCAAGTGCTCAACCGTCCCAGCTCCCAGTTTCCACCCATTTCGACCCTTCGCGCCCGGTTACTGAAGAACTGAAATGTACCAGGGCACTTTCCGGTGCCACGTTCGTTCAGCCGGCCTATATTGACTATCAAAGCAAGAGAGCTCTCGTCTTTCCGTTTGCCGTACGCCTTTAGGTTCTTGTCAAAAGCTTGCTCTAACAATGCTATATGTGCATACAGGACCTTGCGGTGAGGATCGAGGGCGACTTCTTCCTCCGCTATCGCGTCTTCGACCTCTTTTCTCGCACTGCAGGTCTAGTAGATGTCCCGGTGCTGGCCGAGTGCGGTGGCGGCCCATTCCACATATATTCAACGAAAGAATTTCCTGGTTTGCAGCCTTCTACGGAGTTGTCAAAGGTAATTTGAAGTTCATTGGAATCATACTATAGTTGACAGGCTGGCAGCAACTCTCCAGATACGGCGTACGACTCAATACCCGTGAGACGGAACGTAAGCGCAAGAGAAAGGGCTACGAAAGAAGTGTTACTCCAACACCAACTCGCATGAGCAGAGGCGGAGGCGGAGGCGGAAGGAAGAACAAAGGCGAGTGCGAGTGCGACTGAGTTTGCTGCAGCGTGAGCTATATGGACCGCAGTACAATTGTTTTCCGTTTTTTTCCTGCTTTACTTTACATATATGCATGTCGTTCATCGAGCATACATATGCATATGAATACTCTGACTTGGCTGGCCCATTTGGAGTCCAACCCTGATGCGTCCGCTACCTAAATCCGCGGAAGATGCGAGCCACTGAAAAGGCAGGTGAGTCCAAATCGAGAGTCAAACGACACGAGGAAAGTAGCTTACTCTTCGCATCAGCGTCATCGGCCGATATGCCATCAAATGGCTCCACTTCAAAGGGCACGGAATAATTGTCGTAGTCAACTGTGGTAACTTTGGGCTGACCTCGTCCACGGCCTCGAGGTCGCCCACGGCCCCTTTTTGTAGTCCCAACGGGCACTGACTTCGATTTATGCGGAGCCTTCTTTTGTACCGACAGTTGCTGAGCTGTGCTGGAGCCCTCGCCAACCTCGACTGCAGGTTTTTGCAGTTGTCCCCCCCTTGAAGGTTGCTTCCTTGTTTCCAGAGTCTGTGATGACCCCTACCGTAGCAATATGAACTGGTTCTCAAAGTCAAACTAACATTCGTCCTCACTCCCTGTTTCTCTCCTGCAAGCCCCTGGACCCGAGCAGTGACGGAGTCCGCGGGTGCTGGACCTGGTGTAGAATTTCCTGAACCTCCTGAACTATCGGGTGGAATGCCCCACTTCGTACCCGCGGACCTCATCTTGTACGGTGGCTGACCATGATGAAACGGTCATGTCATTGTGAGATAGGTTCATCGGAGGCGAATTTGCTTGCCCTCCTAGTATCCCCATCTTTTACTGTTTCGCTCTTTGGCATAGTTGGTCTGTGATGGCAGCTCCAGAGAAGGGGTTTACTGAGTTGCGTCATATGTTCCTGTAACTACTACATAAAACTGGGCGTAAAGTTATTTCCGCTTCGAGCATTATGCTACGGTATCAATATGCTATAATGGTGAGCTTAACGGATGAACAAGATTGGTGACTTGACAAAAGCATAGGACGAGGGAACACATTGTTCCGACTCCACATCAAATGGGACTCTGGCACTGGGGACACAAAAATCCTGGAAAACCATCCTCCTGCGGGGGAGCAGCGGTATCGAAATCCACCTGACTCATCCAGTCGTTGGGCAAAGCAGAACCTTCGAGCAAGGTCTGGTAGATCAGGTGGCGGGCCGCTACCACCGCCTTTACGTTTCCGACCACACCCCCTGCTTGTACGCCTTTCACGATCTGTTGCTGAGCCGCATTGACCAGTTCTTCTGGAAACTCTTCGAGGGGATCCGACATCGAGTATCCAGATCCCTTTCGCCGTCGAACCACAGTTTCCACAGACCGTTTTATGTCAGTGTCCGGCCAACACTCGAGAAGCTGACGGGACCAGGCTGCCGGATTTGATTCTTTTTGCTTACATACGAGCAGGCACCCCTGATGAAAGGCTAAGCGACACGATGGACGGGGACAGAAATGCATAACTGGGTCTCGATCAGGGTTGTAAGCCACATTACAGATACAGGCACTATCCGAGACCTTGGGCTGTGAAAAGGAATATGTATTGCCCATTATTGCTTTCACTTAGGAGTATACCGGTCACTTACGATGATTCTGCGAGCGCGGTACTCCAAGTCATATCTGTGGAAAAAATTGTCGTCGTCGAACGCTTCTTGATGGATGTCACGTTCATTGTATCTTTTTACGGTGGCATGATCTGGATGGAATTCAACTTGATGATGCAAACATGAAGATGGCGACTTTACCACAGAAACTGTCTGTAGAAACATAGTCATCGTAGTCGGAATAGATCCGCTCGTATTGACCGCAGTCGCTGACATCACTTTGGAGTCTCAGAACACATTGTTCGTGGACATGGAATGTCCGTGGTCACTTACAACGATTTGATCACGGAGGCGACGTCACTCGGCGACCAATACCACCGCACACGGGCCCATACCTGCACCGTCAGTGAGCGGATATAATCACGGGGTTGGGCGAGACACACGTCTTCATGATTTCTTGCCCTGATCTCTTTGATCCTACCAATCCAGTATGCGGTTGGATGATGCTTCTGGTACGGAAGCACTCCTTCCGGTAGAATAAACGCGCTTTTGAACAATCGGTATTACATTGGGTATGTACTTGGAGGTGAGTTGAAAAACATACGTCTCGCCATTGTTGAACCGATAGTGATTGCCCTCATCGTCAGAGACTGAAATTCAAAACAATTACCAACTTCAAGCCCCAGGAATAGTGGATCATACCAGAAAATGAGCCAAATTCTGGGAGAGTATTCCATTCACTGTCAGTGGGTATACCATGTACGATGCACTTTCGTTTCGAAGCTCTCTTATGCGAGAGAAGCGACCTTTTCTTACGTCGCGCCATGCTACAAGGTGTATAACTGTCAGAGACTTGCCGACGTTAACTCAAAGTTCGACGTGGTATTGTCGAATCATGTTGTAAGACTCTATATAAATAACGCGCCTGTGGCTGCATAGGATACATATGCAAATTGATTACCTAATGGTCCCAGGATGTGCTCGTTGTAGCCCTGTGTTATACAACCCTTGGCCATCGATTTCTTTTCTCCTCGACGAATCACCCTGATATCCTCACAGCATGCTGTTCTATTTCACATCTTGCATCATCAGGTATGTTTACGGAGAGATCTGCTAAGAGGCTTATATTGATATAGTCTTTAGTTCAGTTGTTGTCTTTCTGTACCCTGGCTATGCATCCTACAAGACCCTTTCGCAGAAACCAGCTTCTGAGGAGGATTTAGAGCGATGGTTGATGTACTGGTCAGTGCTTGGCTGTATTGTCGGCATTGAGTATGTCGCAGAATGGCTCGTTTCATGGTCAGTCATCCGGTGGGGTAAGTATTTCGGGCTAACAACCCTAATAGGGTCCCGTTCTACTACCTCGTGAAAACCATATTCCTTCTCTATTTAGCGCTCCCACAAACGCGCGGCTCATCCTACCTTTACATCTATCATCTCCAACCATTCTTCCACAATCATGAATCTCAGATTGATGCAACGCTCGCATCTTTCAAAACACGTATTTATTTATTCATCCAAGAAAGACTTCGCACCGTCTGGGATGCACTTACTATGGCAATTGGCCAACAGCAGCAGGCCAATTTTGCACCTGCAGGCGGGGTGACAGACACCGGTGTACCTCCCACTATGGCTGACCCCGCATCAGGGCCCGCTCAGTTGGTTTGGGGCCTCTGGCGCTCATACGGCCCTACTATCGTCGCTTCTGGTACGGCCCTACTGCGCCAAGGTGCTGCGGCATCAGGGACATCTGCCGATCAAGCCTGGAACTCTCCCGCAAACACCTACGCAAGGCGTCCCAATGCAGGTCATCAGGGCTACGGTAAATCCTTGAAAGATCGCAGACGCGAGCTTGAAGCTGAGCTTGCATTCATCAATTCGGCAGACAACGCTGGTGTCCCGATCCCATCTGCTTCGGGCTCCTTCCAGTCGTCCTCGCGTGTGTCTTCGGACACTGAGCTGCGAGAGAGGGGATCTAGCTTTGTTGGACGATTCGAGGAGGTGGACGTCCCCAGCGATGCGGAAGGGTACGACGTTGACGGGGGCTTAGCTCAGGAGGATCGTGACAAGGCTGCAAAACCAGCCGGCTGGTTTGGCTGGGGAAGTGGGGCGTCAAGCAAGGGCGGAAAGTCAGATTAGTCGGGGAGTCGGATCGTTCTTGAGACCTAGGTTTGTATCATGATGTATTGCAGATTTGCAATCATATTTTATCGTACATACTCCGTAATCCTGAATATGCTGTATATTATAAAAGTTTAGGTATACCGCTGAGTCTGCGCAATCGCAATATTTATTTTACCCCATTGGTTCGTCCGCCTTAGGCTACAGGTTGAAAAAGTTTTTTTGGCTAATGTGATAGTATCCCATGCCTTACTGATCGTAATTACGTAACAAAGTTCGCAGTAGCATAACTCTAGACCACTTAAGTAGGTGGACAACCAAGACGTCACTTCCCCGTTGTGAGCGGCAAAATATTACGAAGGGTGGTGGAAGAAGCCGAGGAGCAATGAAGCCGTTTCGGTCGGCGCAGAACCCGGCAAGCAGAGGTGGCTGGCAGAATGAAAGTCTTTCTGCATGTTCTACTTCTTATCACAATCAACAACGTGTAAAGAAATCGAATGGAACGACCCGTCTCCCTAAAAGGACATAGAGCTCCTATGACACGCGCTGCCGAAACCTCAGCTGATCGGAAGTTGGGCCACAAATAAGTACATGGCGAAAAAAAGTGTATCCTTATCTGATTCGGACGAGTTTAGTCAAATTTGTGATGGCGTGCACCCGGAAACATCAGCTCTACCCCCGCTGAACTGGATCCAGAAAACCACACAAGACGTTGGGGATGGCAAAGGGGAGCAGCTTGTGTACTGTGTCCCCCAGCCTCAAGGATGTCAATGTCATGATGGTGCCAGACAAGCATTTGGAGCGAAATTAATGGTGAGCGGAAGTAGACTTACGTAAATTGAAAGGCTACAAGTAGGTACGACAAGGAACGCAACGATGCATTACTTATTGCCTTACGCCCTCTCTCATCCCTTTCTTTTTCCATCGCCCACTCTCTGTGCGTCTTTCCACCTGGACGTTCGAGTCCAAAACCATGCCTCAAGCACCTCGTGGAAATGTTCGTGCCGATTCTAGGGACGCCCAAAAGGCCATGGACAAGGAACAGAAAAGGAGCCGCGGCGCTATGTCCTGCGCAGAGTGCAGAAGGTCGCTTCATGTGTAAATATCTCTCTAATCCTACTCTGACTCCCTGCCGTTAGGCTCAAGTTGAAGTGTGATAAGACAGTTCCATGCTCTTCATGCAAACGCAGAGGTTGTTCGGCTATCTGTCCTAATGGTGTGTGCACCGTGTAAGTTTGCCCCACAGATGTCACTGATGCGCTCCAGGCTCCCTCACAACTGGTCAGGGTACCCGGTAAGTTTTATGATAGCTATTTACGTGACTGAAGACCCATGCCACCTCACAACCAGGTTTGTGTTGGCAGACACAGAAACATTGCATCAGAAGATTGCACAAATGAGTGACAGGATACGGCAACTCGAAGATGGGCTTGCTATATTACAATCCAGCGCCACGCCTGGCGAACAACATGCGCTTCTGCAGCGCGACCTCCTGGACATTAAGTCAATCATAGATTTGCACGCAGCTGTGGATGAGGAAACGGCAGGTAAATCCAAGCAGGAGGTCGATCCTGAGTCGCAATACATCGAAGCTTTGGGAACGCTCGCCATACGGGACGATGGAGCCGCAACCTTTTATGGCCCATCAGCCGGATCTGAAGTGGGCATTGTTATAATCACTTTCCTTTGACTTCAAAAGGCTGACTATATTGCCCAATGCATTTAGAGCCTTCTCATTGTAAGTTATGGCGATCCTCTCAATAATATTAGCGGAGTGATTACCTGTCATAGGGAGAGTCTGCCTTGCCTCCTACGCTTAATTCTAGTTCAGGCGAAAGATCACAGTATAATGAACGTTTACCCCCCGCTGTCAAGCACCTGTCAAAGTCTTTTCCTCTGGCTCCAGTGTTCAATGATGAAGTTGATCTCAACTACCTCATTCAAAATCATTTGCCTCCTTGGCATCGTGCTCGTCATCTCAGTGAGCTATACCTCCAGCAAGCACCATGGTTCTTTGGGGCCGTAACGAAGCGACAACTGATGGAGGAAAGCCTTCCTTTGTGGTATGCAGAGGCTGTAGATCTCATCTATCCAGGTTCTGTGGCACCAACCGTCATCTCGGAAAATGAAGCAAACGAGGTTCCGAGCAAAGGCCCTCATGAACTCGCCTTAATGTTTGTGATTTTCTGCTTCGGGGCACTCACGGACCACCGATTGCCCCCTGCGCCAGACAACGAGGAAGCCGACATGTATTTCAAGCTTACACGCGCTGCTCTGAATTTGGAGCCTGTACTTGACCGTCCGCCATCGGTAGCAACAATTCAGACTCTGGCTTTACTCGCAATCTATCAGGGTCTTTGTAGCGGAGATAACAGCATTGAGAGTACCTGGGGGATTTTTGGACTTGCAACAAAACTGGCTCAGAGTGTAAGTCATCGGTGTTGATATCGTGTTTCTATCCTGACGCTGTGCCTGCTTTCGTGTAGATCGGACTGCGTTAGTAACTCCATCGTTGAGATCACCACTCAAATCAGCTCATCACTCACTGCCAGACCGTGATTGTGCACGCTGGAAGCTACCAACGCAAGAAGTGCAAAAGCGCCGTGCTCTATTCTGGGAGCTTTTCATCACAGACGGGTGGCAGGTAAATCTAACCTTCATTGTCATCCTATAATCAGATATCATTACCTCCCTCATAGTCCTTGGCGACAGGTCGTCTTGCGACGTTCTATCTACCTTTCATAGACTGCGAGCTACCAAACGACCCAGATTCAACGGTGGATGAAGATGGAGATGTTTTACCAAGTTGTAGGTACCATTTTCTTTTCCTTTGTTACTGGACCTCAATGATGACCGCCTCAGTCCCGGCATGGAAGGCTAGCTTTGGTTTCGAATGTATATCTGCAGTCATTCAAAACGCACAAACGGCAAAGGTGCCCAAGTATTCTACCATCATTGCACTTGATCGCAAGATTCGCAACATGGAGCTTCCAAAATATGCTGAACGGTCTCCTAAAGAAGGCGCCGAACTTGCGGAAGCGATGAAGCATTTTATGCCCCGGAACTACCGACACCTTAGTAAGTTGCATTAACCATAGTCCAACATCAAAGCGGGTTATGAGTTTGTTCTAGCCTTACTGTATGTTCATCGATGCTTCTTTGCGGAGGCTGTATCAAGCAAGCCGACGAACCCCATGAGCAGCCCCTATGCTCCTTCGTTCCTTGCTGGATATCGCAGTGCCTGTGAGCTGATTGGCGGACTCCGTACGCAGTTCGACTTGTTCCCAGCACAGATTGCCCGTTTCTGGGTTCTATGGACCCATGCGTTTTCCTCATCCGTGAGCACAGTTTCATTAATATACCAATCATAGTTACTATGCTGATACCCTACATTCCTAGGTGATGTTGTCATCCGTTGTCACCCACGCATCTGGAGCTGGTTCTCGCTCCAAGGTCACTACTGCAGCCTTGACCGAGTTGCGACGTGCTATCGACCTTTTCAGGGAAGCGTCCCCTTACGGCGGTCGAGCTGGAAAATTCCTTGTAAGCACTCGCAATGGCTTGCTGAATATCTGGAAGTACTGACGGCAATCCCTTGGCAGCCCATCCTTGAGAGGCTGCTGCAGAAAGCTGAGCAGGCCTATAGTAGTGCCATTCCTACCGTAACTCGACCAGACATCTTCTCGAACACTGGACCGAAGAGGCCTAAGGATGAACTCTCAATCTTCAGTGGACAAGTCAACAAGGTCGCGACGAAGGCCCCCTCCCCACCCGCCTCAGGACGGTCCAGCCACTCACCTCCAAGTAATAACGTACCGAGTCCTAGTCAACCCCCCATTACGCAAGGAGAATTTAGTTCCCCGCAGGCGTATAGTAACATCCACCCATCGTTACGCCAACAGTGGAGCAGTTTCGATGGCGATCTTAATGCCCAGCTTTATAATGCTCAACGAGACGCGTACTACACCGAAGACGACGCTGTGGTCGCGCCCCCACATGCTGAGGCATTACGTGGATTGGTCATTGTGCCGGAGGCCACGTCGCAGGCACAGCCGGTTCAGCACCAGCTGCATCCAGTCACACAACCACCACAAGGATACCAAAATTATTATTCCGCCCCGCTGCATGCCCAGCCGCTTTCTCACCCAATCGAAACACATATCCCCCATCGAAGGGAGAACCAGCGCCGGGGATCCGTGTACTCGTCTGGAATTCAAGAGCAACATTATCAGCACGAGCCCCAGCACACGCAGCCGCTACCACAATCTTACCAGCAGCAGCAGCGGCACCCTGATCCACAGGCTTACCAGCACCAGCAATACTATGCCCAAGAACAGCCTACTTACGAATCCTATGACCCATACCAGCAATCAGGACACCATGCCTCCGATGACTACAATGCTGGATCTTCCCAATCATATTGGGAATCCGCACAACAGGCGTACCAAGCGCAGGAAAGCACTGCGAATTATCAGTCCTCCTACTATGATAACTCCCAAATGTCGCAACAATACCAAGCCACCGAACCTGCCATGGGGTACTCATCGCTTACCCACGAGCACCACTTGCAAGAGACGTGGCAGTCATTCAATGTTTACGTCGGCTCGCCGCGACCGACGTAGTGATTCACTTTATTTCGTTTCTGGGTCTGTTCGCCGTGTTGTCATTGCATTACTTTCGTCGCTACTTAGCATCGGTTCTCTGTTGTCCAGTCTCGTGTTACCCCACGCATGTGTATCATTACTTCCAAAACGTTGTATACAAGTTTCTAATATAACCTCGTGTGCCTGATGGATATACGTGTCTCCTGCAGATCGATATCGATCCCATCCACTGGAGGTGAGGATCCACGGTCTTTATGGACCTAGAGCCCCTGACATAGGTACTTCCCCCTTGCAACTTGCGCTCGACAAAGCTCTACCTCCGTAGGCACAGCGAGGATCGAAGCCAATAAAATCCCTGAGCTGTCAGCGAAGCCAATCGAACCAATCTTAAACTCCCGTTCTTGCTTTGCAAGCTCAGGATCATGCATCGAGGATGGGCCCGGTTGTTCTTGGTTCACACGATAGAACACGTTGACGCTGGTGGGTAGGTAAATTAATCCGATAAACCAATGGATTGAAGCGGCCAATGTAACCAGAAATAGAACTCACTATGCCAAGCCACCGCATATGCCTTCGATGCTGATGAGTAAGAACACCAAGAATATGCTTCCTCCCGCACGATCTTCTGGAAGTAGCCCTACGGCGGACTCCGAGACTAGTATCAGTAGTATCACGAACTGGATGATAGCTGGAGCAGGGAGGAGGCGGGCCGGAAGGGTTTTCAGGCCCAGAGATATACTTGAACGAGAAAAAAAGACCGTGGTTTGGTAGACTAGCTGTGAAAGGGTCGTTGTTAGGACATCTTAAAGAATCCGCAACAGATTAATCATGCGAACCTGCCAAAGTGGATAGTAGTCACGGACGGAATGAATAATCTTGCTGATGAGGCCGTGTGACGGCACGGGATATAGTAGGGTTGGTGCAACTCCCTGCATGTGTTCAGAATGACTAGAAGCACTGGACTAGGGATGACGTACTTGGTTGATAGTATACTCAAACTAGGTGCTAGTCAGAAGGTAGGTTCCGCGCTCAAGATAATCTGTCGCTTACGGTATAAACGCAGACTGGTGATAAGTTATTAGATGTACGGAGATGACGAACGATAGGGGGGTGCTCACATAGTGGAAGCATATATTTCAATAGCATGGGTTTGACTAAACGCCATTTATCTGCGGCTGATAAGCCAGTGGTAGCCTTCGGTTCTACGCTAATTTCTGTGTCATCTTGGATAGATACGTCGTCGTCAATTCCAGTCTCCAGGTCGTCGGCAGGAATGGGTATGTACGATGTAGAAGATGATAGATGCGAAAATGCTGCTGGACGAGGGAGGATGAAGAAATACGTCAGAGGAAGAATGAATGGAAGAACCTGTGAAACAACATGAGCTATTTGCCTTATCCATATTATCTATCTATGTAGTTACCGCTGAGACGCCAACACCAGTCTGAACACCCAGGCCTCTCAATTCCCACCACATGAACGCTCCGACAATACCTGCGGCTCCAGTACCAGAGGCAAAGTACCTGTAAAGTGATATCAACATGCAGTAAACTCAAAGGGTAAATGTTGCTGACCCAACACTTCTGCCTCCTACCGAAGGTGGGCTATAAGTGGTGGAAAGCTGCAAGAAAGTCATTTCTCCCAGACCTATCATGTTTGTCGTTCGAGTGAGAAAAGGGTGCACACCTCCACGGGTGTGTAGACTCACCTGACGAAAAGGATGCGAGACATATTCCCAAAAGCCTTGAAAACAAGCTTTCATGAAAGGCAATAACCTGTATGATGAGTGAGTTGTAGTCCCTGGTTAAGTCTGACGCCAACTTACCAGCATGCCTATAAAGCTTAATGTGCAGCAACCAACAACGCGCCGGGCATAACGTATGCGGCCTTTCAGCAAGTACGGCCACCCGAGCTTCACCATTAAGGATGGAGTGATATTACAGAAGGCAATGATGCCCTTGGGTGTTGACGGAGGGACAAGGTCAAGCGCCGCCGATAGTATGATGACGTAGAGTACTTTATGACGATGAGAGCAGTCATTTGAAGAGCACAAAAATGCCATACCATTATTTATGAGTCCAAAGAGAAAGAAAGAAACTCCAAGCTTCAACAATGACCGATCCTTGCCTGTCGAACAAGTTAGTTAGCACGGATCAGGAAAGGAGCGATAAATTCTAGCTCGGGTCCCCGCCAGCACTATGCCGTCAAGTTGGCTCCTCTACACCACTTGCCAAACATGTCAGACACTTACCTGTGCTTGATATGATGAGAGAATCCTGGTCCTCTATTAAACTTCCTTCGCTAATAAGAGCGGTGACGCTACGTGGTTCAACTGACATCTCCGAGAGAGCACCGGATGGGATATTGCGAATAGGAAGTAAGTCCGAGCGTAGAGACTGAAGTTCGAAATTGTCGCAAGGCTCAGATGTCGATATCATGAAATACCGTGCATTGACGGCTAGTCAATTTGAACGTGCTGCTCGATGATCCGTTGCACCTGACCCCAAAAAGAGGGGTCTGTGATCACAGCCCAT
>MU836970.1:316810-336351 GCA_029603245.1 Rhizopogon salebrosus TDB-379 | reverse complement strand
ACGATACCGAGGCACCGACAATGGAGGAATGGAGGAAATCGAGGACGAGTGCTTATGGCCAGTCAGAACTGAAGAGTGGAAATGAGAAGGGTGTGGAAGAAGAGATCATTAATGGAGTGTTAGTAAAGCACTACAACTGAAACTTAAAGGTATAGTTGAACGTGTTGTCTGTCCTGACGAACATATACCGAGAATATTGGTGATACGTACTTAGACTCAGAACGCCAAATATTGGACAAGTTCAAACTTTTTTTTGTTTCACCCACTGCCTTCATGGTGTTATCTTGGTGTAGCCTGACCATATCTATATAGGGCCTGCACTATCGTGCATGTGTATTATCGACGCAAGCGATGCATCAATTTTTCTTTTTCGTTTTGCAGACTCGACATCGCGACCTCTGGAAGAGCTGATCGGAATATCTAAACCACTGCAGAGATTGGCTCACTGGGGATGCTTCATTTAGCATATGAACCTCTGTAAACTGCATGCGTACAGTATCCCCAACCCTATCTGCGGTTGCGTAGCAGCCGTAGTGCAAGCTCTTCCTCCTCTTCAGGGTCCCTCGAATCACCTTTGGTCGAAGTTGAACGTTTACTCCGCTTGGGTGGCGGCGATGGCACATCCTCATCATCACCTTCAGAAGGCAGTTCAAACCCAGGCGAGATATATCCATCCTCATCAGAATGTGCAAGTTCCACGATAGCACCTCCGTGGACATCATCGCGATCAACCTACAGGAACAAGTGTTGAGCAAATTCACGCGACGGAGCAGGGTTGAACTTACACCATTCTCGCGTTCCTTCCGCTTGCGCTTCTTTTCACGTTTCTTGTCCTTGGCTTCCATTTTATCAACTACATCCGCGTCCTTCAGCTTGCCCTTCTCTCCTTCCACAAAGACCTTCCCAGCCTCCTTAGCCCCTTCCAGACCGCCCTTGTAGAACTCCGCAGGGTCTACCATCTCGTAAATTTCGTGAGGGTTCCCCTGGTCATCGAATATCAACCTCTGTCCCAGTTGGCCATACTTAACAACCGCGCGTTTCGTTCTGGATAACTTGAGCTTCCTCTTGGACAGGTTGTCTATCTCCGGGTGTACGTCGGTATCAGATAAGTCGTGATTTGAGCGCTTAAGTGTTATAAAGTCATCATCATCATCAACCGCGTCACCATGATCAACAAGCTTCGAGTAGTGCGAAGACAAGATATTTTGATTTTTGCGCTCAAACATTCGATCGTATTTCGTGCGCACGCCGGCCTATTGTCTAAGTTAGGAATGGTAGAACTAAGGCAATACCACACGCACTTTGGAAAGTTTCAAGTCGTCCTTGACCTCAGAGTCCAGAGTATGGGCAGCAGTAGCTGGCCCATCGTCATCAGATGACGTAGCAGCTTCTCCCGAGTTATTGTCATCCTCGGAAGACCCTTCCCCGCGCTTAGCCTCTGCTTCAATCTCGGCCTGAATAGCTGCCACCGTTCGAGATGCGTTCTTCCGCTGTTTTACAAGTTCTTTTGTCAAAAACTTGATCTTTGGCGCGCCCGGTAATCCAAGAGACTCGGCAAATTTCTCCACGGGAAGCTCGTTGACTTTGAATATCGACTTATCCTTGTAAAGATAGACAGACCGAACGTAGGATACAAATGCCTATCGTCCATATGAGCAGCAACATTCACCACACGGTCATAAAGTAGAAACGCACGCGTTGCCCGAGATACTTAATCTCTGGTTCTTGGAATGAAAGCTTCTGAAGTTGATTCTGTATACTTTGAGTTTTGCTGGGTCTGATCTTGATGTTGTCGATCTTGATGCCCTTCTTCTCTAGTGCAGTTATCATGCCCTCTTCCTCACTGGGCAAGAGGAGTAGCAAGCCGTTTCCTGAACTTTCATAACGCGCCGTTCTACCCACTCGGTGAATGTAAGTGTCGGCATCCTCTGGGGCATCGACCTGCACGACCCAACTGACTGAAGGAAAGTCCAAACCGCGGGCAGCTATGTCGGTTGCGAACAAGACTGCGTGTTGAGAAGATGTGAATCGGGTGTACATAGTTAGCCTGGCAGACTGTTTCTGTTTCCCGTGCAGATGCAGTAGCGGTACTCCAGGGTGCATCTTGCAAAATGTCTCAAATACAAAGCGAACTTGTTTCCCACTCGACAAAAAGACGAGGATTTTGGAGTGTAGGTGAGTTTTGATGAATGACCACAGGATATCGAGTTTCTTGTCCAATGTGCAGACAGAGTAGTGTTGTGCGAGATTACTAGGAGTAGCGGACGAGCTATTGGCTTCATCGACACCGATGTGGACGGGATCCTTGAGACTCAAGCGAGCTAATTGAGACACGGACTGGGTTTGTGTAGCCGAGAAAAGTAGAGTTTGCCGTGATTTTGGCAGGTGGGACAGCAAAGCGGACAGTGTCTTGGCAAACCCCATGTCTAGAATACGATCCGCTTCGTCCAGAGCTTTAGATGCATGTTTAATAATCCTCGGCGGTGAAGCTCGGTCTGGAACCTACTGAGAACCTGCAAGTTATCACAATCGAAACCAAATGTTTGATCCATGTGCTGCAGCAATCGACCCGGTGTAGCAACCAGGATATTCATTCGCGCAAGCCGCTCCCTCTCATCCTTCAAATTCTTTCCACCGATCACAAGCCCTGCAGAAAATGCATGGAACGCTCCAATGGAACGCAATACATCGAAAATTTGAACAGCCTTGGCCATATAACCATCACATGACTGAAAAGCTGAAAGCATGGACGTACCAATTCACGGGTAGGTGAAATTATTAACGCGCCTAGACCATCCTGAGGACCCCATTTTCTTCTGTAAAGTATCTCCAGCGTAGGAATGAGGAAAGCAAGAGTTTTCCCGCTACCGGTGCGAGCTGCTGCAAGTACATCTTTTCCCTTCAAGGAGACCGGTATACTGGTTGCTTGGATGTCGGTCATGTTAAGGAAGAACGATTTCTTCAATCCTGTATGGGCGATACGTTACGATCAGCTGTGCTCGATAAGTTATGTCGCACCTCTTTTCGAAAAATCGGAAATTGGGAGATCGGAAAAAGCCCGAAGACTCTCCCCCGGCACCTGTTCCGCCCTCAAGATGATGTCGCATTTAGCAATGCATAAATGACTCACGAATTCCATTACTGCACGTTCCAAGGCCTCTACCTGCTGTTTCTCCGAGAGCTTCTTAACTTTCGCCAGTCTCAATCCGTGCTTCACATTCTTTCGTGGCTTTTTCAATAGCTTTGGAGTCGAAGGTCCTGCTTGATCTGCCATTTTGAATGACTACGAAGATCGGCGTTTGTCTCAAAATTGTAGGAGCTGAACTTGAGTTGAACAGACGTCGGCCCGTCACTAACTTTTATTCGTGCTTACGTCAGCCCTAGAAACTTCAGAGGGTGGTTGCGAAAGAGAAAGTAACAACTAAATAAGGTGAATCTTGTAGCGACGAAAGAGTTAAATAAGTCCCGTGAGGAAGCTATACAAATACAATGACGAGTATTCTATAGGACTAGCTATGTGTTGTGTGATGCGAATGTTCAATGCACGAGTTGACGTTTGCGAAAAGCCAGCGTGGCTCAGAGTTCCGACTATGTATAGAGGAAAACCCAGTAATGCAGAGGAGCAGATCTTCAAAGACAAATTTCCACGCTGCAATTGGACCAGCTGAGTGATTTATATTTTATATTTTCGTGATTTGACGAAGGGATGTAGTGGAAGCAGAAGTCGCGATAGCCGTGATGGTGGCGCCGCCATTGGTCGTTCCGACAGGCACTGGAGGCGGTTTTCTTCTTTTAGGCGGAGCAGGTGCCGGTCTTCGAACCTTATGATTGGTCGATGTGGTTGAAGGAAGGCTCAAGGAACCAGGTGAAGGAGGCAGTCTCAACTGCTGCGCGAAAACGCCATTCTCTGAACGATTGGCGACGGTGACATCATCAACAGAGCTAGCTTTATCTCGTCGTCTGGGCACGGTGGCGGTCGCTACTCCACCTAAACTCGCCGCGCTATCTGTGCTAGGACGCCTTAGTGCGTCTGCCGATCGTAAAATGGGTATTCGTGGAGATGTAGGAGCGTGTAGGCTCTCAACGCTTCTACTAGGCTTTAGCACCTTCTGCTTCAAGCCCAGTGCCTTGGAAGCGGAGTCATACTCCATGACTGGCGACGTTGGTGCTTGAGAAGACACAGTGTCTTGCGTTGTGGACGCGATGATGTCGTGACTTGGGCTGCATTGACGAAAATCTCCTTGACGCTTGAGTGCCTCTTTGTCGTGAGATGTCTTTCGCAGCTGCACACACCACTCGCCCCCAAGACATCGTTCGACCAAACGTTTGGTTGTGGGATTAATGTCCCGGATGTTTCCGTTTTGAATAAGGGATTCCAAGGCAAAAACAATTTGCGGACGCTTATATGGCACGTTGCGCATTTGAGTCTTTGTGAGTAGTGGATGCAGGACGCGAAGGTATGTATGGCGAAGCTTTGAATAAAAATATTCAGAGTGCTTCCACATGGGGTGCTGCAAGACTCACAGATTCACTATCGTCATCAAGGTCAACCAGTTCGCGTAAGAAGACGTCCACGAGGACACATAGATCATTTGTATAAAAATATTCCGATGTTCCCTTGTTGGTAAAAAGAATGTAAAGAAGCTTCAGCACGAGAAGTTGCATGCACAGATCTTCGGCAGATCGCGCTATCAAAGGACATCAATCGCCGATCAACATATGCCTTCCATTACTCACAAGCACGATTGAGCATGAATATCATATTCTCGCCAAAAGTCTTGCTAGATCCAAGACGAGACATCAGGACATTGAGCACTCGATTTCGCGACTCTGGCTCGTTGGATCCATGTTGATTATTGTTTAAACATGCTACCATAAACTGTTCATTCAATCCCACCTGTCAAGGAGAATTAGGTACGAAACTTCACAGGAAATTAGTGCTCTCACGATCAATTTGATGACTGAATAATTCAATGTTTCATCGGGCATAAACCTAGTCTGCTCTACAAGCTCAAACAGACCGTCAATAAACTGGTCGCTGAAAACACCTGTGCATAGTGTTGGTCAAAAGTAGGTCATCACCAAGGTAGTGGAGCAACCTACTCAAGTCCTGTAGAGATAGTTTCTGAACCCTACACACTTCATAGAGTAGCCTCAAAGCCAAACTCCTTAGCTTGGCCTCTATGGGTATGTGACCAACCACCATGCTGGAGCGTGAACCAGAACCACTTGATATGGAGGGTGCCCCAAGATAGACATCCTCGGTATCCGGGTCTATTTCCACCAAAACGTGATCCATGAGAAGCGGTATCAGTGATTGCCAACGCTTGTGAGATCGGAGGAAGTCTATTTGGCGCCGACCATAGAATGATAATATGCTGTATAGAATCAGTTGGAAGTGGGGGTCTGTTTTCTGTAAGACAGCTTAGTACGAGATGGACGTTGCGTGGGGTGTTCTGCGTACAGATTTAACATCTTCAATTGCCAACTCACACATCCGTTCAGAGTGAAACGCGAACAATTCGGAGTCGAGCAGTAAACTGCATGCATATTCCAGTTGCATTGAACTTTGAAGGAACCGCTCTGGAAGTAGACATAAGGGCATTTTAATATGTCAAGAGGAGCACGTGCAATTATAGCGAAACTGACCGTGATAGGAAGCACATAGGGACACAAACCTCCTGAGTGCGGTGTCTAACATGGATAATGTAGCAGATCCGTCATTTGGAACTCGAAGCACATCATCAAGCTCTGGAAGTTACATCAGGAATGTAAGTTAGAGCTTTCTCCCCAAAGAGACGCTTCATGAGAACATGTGATGCAACGTACCTGACCAAAATTGCTGAGCATTCTCTATGAGATAGATAATCCCAAAGTCATCTTCCGCGAGCATGTTGACTTTGGACCCAAGCGTCTGTACAAGCATGATTCCAACCACTGAATGTCTAAATCACAAGGCGGGTAAGAATTTCCACTAGGAATTGGAGTTAGATCAAATTTTCAGTTTTGAAGAGCGAGAGTTTTGATAGTCAAGTTGCAGGTGGGCGGCATCCACTGATTCTTCGTAAGGATTCCAAGCAGAGCAGAGGAAAGATCTGGGTGTGGTAAATCGCGAGCAGGACGGCTGAGATCGTGGGCAACACGCCTAACAGCTGGCAAGCAGGCCACTGGGGTTCCGGGGTCTTCACAGCGTGACTCCAAGAACCATAGCATGGACTGCCCAAAGTTTCCTAGGGCTGGTAGCTGTAGGTAAGTTCCAGTCAACTTGGTGAATTCTGATAGCAGTCAAACCAGAGATAGGGCTGAACTGGCTGAGATAGACTCATTTGTCGCACAAGCACCCTCAGCGAGCACTCACGAGTCACTACTTACTCCGATATTCATAAACTTAAGCCACGGTTGATTGTTGAGTCACTTCAGAATGTCTTTTGGTACCTGTCCATTGCATAAATTTCCCTAACCTTGCCCCGATACCCTGCGACTGTCTCACACAGCAGGCCCTTAAATGTGACTCCCCCTGAACGCCGGATATATTCAGACCTCATGCCTCCTCAAGCGCTGACTTCCCTTGAGCGCCCCGAAGTGATGCCGGGCAGACATCCAGATCGCGCGGCCATCGCGTTTCAAACATTCGCTCTTGCATGTTTTGGTGCGCGCACATGTTTGGCATTATTTTTGGTCCTTGCCTCTTACACGTCTGTCAAACACTTTTGGTGTTGATATCCGACATTCAATCGTTCGAGCTAGGTCGATCCGCTTGACCTCATGGCCAGTGGCCTGTTCGAAATTAAGTGATCTCACTCGTTGGATCGCCCAATTAAAGAGCGGCAGTTATGGTGCATTACGCCCTTGAAGGCTCAAGGCGGCCACACACTCCACCCCCGAAATCAAGAACCAAACTATGTGGTCATGGATGAACGTGCTTTACTAGTAGCATCTTGCTGAGTTACAACTTGCATCTCATCAAGCTCCATAAAGGCATATATGTGAATGTTTGCGTTCCAATATCGCCGCTCCAGTGCACCGGGGGTAGGTATTAATTTGCGTGAGTATCTGTTTTGCCATTATCTGACCTATGATAATACCTGGACGTGGATTGGATGCCATGGCGCGAATAACAGTTCTAACCCCTTAAAGGTTCGACTCCCATAGCCCAGGTGCAACCGCAGAAAATGTCAGGGCTACATATGTATTTTAAAGTCATGCTTGTCATCCCGCATAGTAACGACAAAGGTAGAAGATGGTTTTATACAAGTGACTGATTTTATGGAGGTATTCCACAAGAAATCTGACAGTGATGGAGCGTACAATAATCTAATGGATAGATGGTATATGAGAATATCGAAGCAGGTCAATCAAAACGGAAAAATAGGATCATATGGAAGATCTTTCCACAGCTGCGACCAATCCATAGGCGGCAGCGGCAGCGGCCCCGCCGACGGCCATTGTGCTGACTGCCCCCCAAACGTATCCCCAGACATTCCTGGCAGCCCCCGTCACTCGAGCTTTGACAGCACCAAATATAAGAAGAATTATTCCGGTAATTATGCAGGAATACTGCAGTCCTTTTAGTGCTTGAGAAGTGAAGAAATATGGGAAAAGGGGGATGATACCGCCCACTAGGTACCCGAGGCCGATAGTGATAGCGGAGATGTATAGTCGTCGAGTTGGAATTTCCTCTAAGCAAGTGAAAGGCAATGTCAATCAAATAACTTCAAAATCCGAGATGAATGGCGAGATAAACATACCCATTCCCTCTCCAAATTTCAGTAGAAACGGTGTTAGCCCGACTCCGCTCTTCATTCCCTGTGATGCTTTCTCTTCGTCGGCAGGTACGGGTCTACTTCCGACAAACCCAGGGTCATCCTCTACTTTCCGTAGGCAATGAGTGACAGCCTGGGAAGTCGGTTCATCGACCCCGATGGGACCCAAAACAGCATGAACCTCCCTCTCCATTTCCCCAGCACAACTCCGCATCACTCGTGAGTAGGTGTGGCGTCGCATGAATCGATAATGGTCCCGTTCTGCCTGGGATGCAAGGAAGCCACCAATTCCCATCGATATGGCACCAGCAATGAGTTCTGCTAGGCCACCGACAACGACTATTCTTGAAGTCCCTAGGCCTGACAGACCAGCTGTCAGTGCGAAAGGAACAGTCAAGCCATCCGACAGGCCAATGATACTACGGAGGGGATGCGAAATGTGTCAATAACGTCGGAGAAAAGCGCACATAGAAGGGCACAACTGGTAGAGGGAAACTTACACGTCGCGGACAACATCAGGATCTATCAGAATTCGATCATCATCGTCCTTGAGGTCCTTGCAACAAATACCATCCTGGCGGCCGTGTTTATCACATTTTTCGGGGAGTGGTGGAGTTAGGGTTCCATTAGATTCCAGTGACCATACTGGAGCTTGGTTGGGCGAACTGCTCGTGGGATTTCTATTGAGGGGAACTGCAGCTAGGGTGGTGGTGGTGGACTCCGGGTGAGTTGAGGCCATTGCTGGTTAGCAGAGGCCTTGATGGCTGACGAAGGGATAAAGAATTTATGGGAGTAAGGCGACTTATATATAACATGACAGGCATGAAGAGACCGTATTAGAAAACGCCTGGAATCGCAGAAAGGATCATAAGTAGCACGACGCTGGCTTCCCCGTTATTAGCCGGTTGGGTCAGCCAATCAAATCCTCGTTATTTGGGAGCCGTCCCGATTGTAAATAAGCCTCGATCAACAGGGCGCTATTGTTTTCTAGCTTTCCATGATCATATCCAACCTATTCGGAACTTCCGACAGTCGCAGACTCGCAGTCGGTTGGGCACACGCGACTTCCTGTAGCATTTATCCAGAACTTCGATTCTATGCATACGGCCGTACATCCACTGGTCTCCAGCACTGACTCACATAGTGTGATAGTCAATATGGCGCTTGCAAGACTCAATACAGCAGTCGCGTGTGCAGAGACAGGCGAAATTATTTGTGATACGTCGGTAGACGAACCAATAGTATCTTCAAAAAGTAGTGCCGGCTGTCAGCAAACTTAAAGGTCTATGTCATTTGGAATAAAGGTTATTTTGAGTTCGCTAGGTTCCACCAATCATAACACTTGCTTTTCGAGACCTGTGGTAAGGCTCATCTTAGAGGCCAAACAATCACTTGCCAAGCAATTGGCGCATATGCCGCTCCCCTGGTTGGTTAAAGGCCTGCAGTGCACACTGCACAGAACGTTCTCGCTTTGCGGTATAACGCGAACCATGATACGAAGCCTTCCGCGAGCAGTAAGTTCTACCATGCTGCACTGTGTGTTTTCAGGTGTGGGGTAGCCACTGAGCTTATTTTATCTATCCAGTTCGATCATCCCGAGGATTTATTGTGCTCCTCCTTCTTGGGTCATATTGCCAAAAAATCTTCGCTGGAAGCAAATATAGAGTAGGCATGGGTAGCACCAAGAAGGAGTGCGGCTGTGCTTCCCGTACGAGGGAATTTGTATATTTTCTTCAAATCTTCTGTCGTTTTCACAACTTGCATTGTGTTAATGTGCACGATTCAGATTTCAAAAGCCTGAATGACGAATTTAGCTCTCAACTGGCGGCTTGACACAGCACCATCTTGCCACCTCTGTGTCTGTACGAAGATTTCGTCAGTCCTACATCCAGTGGCCTGGCAGAAGGCGCTCGTTCGATCTTGTGGAGAAACAATGTTCTCGTCTGGGACTTGCGGCTATGAAAGCGCGACTTTTATTCGCATGATTTTGACAACGAACTTGAGTTCCCGATTTACAATCAAGTCCAATGCTTGACTGGTAAGGTACTCACACATCGTCTTCAGTGGCGGCTGTGGAGTGGAAAGCGCACGTTCTAGAGGTGAGAGGTCACTTCCCAATTCAGCATGGCTTCCAAAGTGTCGCGGACATATGTATTGTCCGAGTCCCGCGCGAGTCTTAGATGATGACGGACGTGACGTGGGGACTTCCACGTGCAGACGATTCGATATCCTCGCATGACTACTAGTAGTGGTCAGATCGCTCAGAATGAAATGCATCTCGTCGGATTTGTGGATGGCAATAACTGGAGAGAATTTTAGCGGCAACAAAACTCACTACTCCTACAAATATCAAATCATTGCAAGCGCCATATAAAGCCACGGAACACATGACTACCGCATTGCATGAGAAAGATACAGACACAATGAAAGCGTCAAAGTGCCTGAAGGACCCAGGTGTTGCTTACTTGGTATCTTTTGCGTGTCCTCCTCGTGATCCCACTTCAACACAGGTGTGAGCTAGATGTTTGGTCTTCCACCGCTAGCTGGCTCCGTACTGTCAGTCTGCTGCCATATCGTTCTCGCCGGTGGTCGCCATGCAGGAGTCCTAAGAACACACAGTCCACTTCTCTAACGTTTCCCTGTCGAGTTTGATACACTCTCAATCCGAGATCTAAATCTTCTCGAGCAAACGCCGGATCCGACCTAATTATCCAGAATCTTCTGTCCCTCACCATGATGTTTCTGGGCTCGCTTTTTCAACTTGGAAGCGTGGCCTATACGTAGGCATCCCTCGCGCCACATGATTTTATCATGGAAGAGAATGGTCACCTACAAACGCTTAAGCATCTTATCATCCACATAAAAGCAGAGTATCAACATACTATCAAGGCCACGCTCAATATGCTCTGGTTAGTAATGGTAATGCCTCGACTGGATATCATTCTTTTGCCACTGCTTCGCCCGGTATTGGCAACTACATAGTGCGAAGTAGTGCGAACCTTGACGCTGTTGTACATTTATACAGGCCATGATGCATGATGTGTGGTATCAGCTAAACTTAGGCCTAAGTACTAAGTGCTTAAGTACTAGCCAAATTACTGTAAGGCTAGCCGGTTACTGATTACTAATTTAGCCTGCTAGTGGAAATTTCCTAACGGATATACCTGAGATTGAATATTCACAGCAGTCCACAGCCGCATTTGATCTTCGTTGTCAACGGAGTACGCAGTCATTGGCGTTCCGAGGCATCAATCATCCTTAGCCTATGTCTATCCGACTAACATGAAAGCCCAGCTTGAAGTTGCTTTGAGCAGTGGTGGGTTTGCAATGAGCATGAACATGCAAAGACGTCCGTACAATGTAAACATTCACTAGGCTCAACCATACAGTCTATACCTATGAATCTGAATTGAGTCCTACTGATCTATTATTCGCCTGCTTCATAGCCCGCGGCGCAAAGCCCGCTGTCCTATTTGCAGTGAGTAGTGAGATCACTCGGTGGTTCCAGTGCAGCGGCAAGCTCTTAGCTGATGCTTATTCTACACATGCCTCTAAGCGTTGGCTCCATCGATACCGGCCATTGGTCACCATAGGTTTCGCACTAAGCGGGGGGCTATGACACCCTCATTGCCGATGACTGGCCCTCGTCAGCTCAAATAATACTAGTGCGTTCAAGTTGCTATGCGAGCTAACTGCTGAGGTGCTATAAAGTGAGTAGGCTGGAGCCAACGACCTCATCCCATCCTCCTCTGCACACGTCCAGCAATGGTCAATACCACTACTACGGCTGGCCTCATTGGTGTTGTTCTTTTGGCACGCCACGGCGACAGAACGGGATACTATCAAGACCCCAATACGTACAATTCCACTCAAGCATACATCACTCCTCTTGGAGAGGTGAGAGTTCATCCATGGTAAACTAGGTCATACTCATGGGTATTTATATAGCAACAAGAATTTGAGCTCGGGAGTTACCTTCGTGACACATATCTCAACTCTGCTTCACCGTCTTTCATCCAAAATATCAGCACTGATGTAGTAGACATCGATCAGCTGGCGGTTCGCGCAGATGCTGGTGGCGGAAATGTTATTCTCAACTCCGCCTATGCTCTGCTTCAAGGTCTCTACCCATCCACTTCTAAGTCGGAGATGACCTTAGCGAATGGGACGACGGTCCTTCCTCCTCTCGGAGGATTCCAATATGTTCCAGGTTAGCCTGCAGTCACAGTCGCTCTTTCATCATCTGACTATACTTCTGCAGTGCAATCGTTGGAGTATTGGCAAAGTCCGTCTCTCACGAGCTGGATGGAGTGCGAGGTATGAAAACTATTGTCTCTTCGCGATCCCACATCATAACGCCCGAGGACAGTACTTCCAATCCCACTTAACGCGAATTTACGCTTCATCCGCATTCACGAACATGTCCGCCGTCGCTCAGCCCTTCCTGACTGCATTGAAACCTTACTTGGGGAGCGTTAGCAATAACTTCACGAATATGGTATGTCGTGTTATACTATTTATAGAAGCTTCATTGATGTAATTGTGCAGTGGAATGTAAGATTTAATTTGGGTAATGTTTTATTACGAGCTCATATTGTTGCAGATTTACGACCATGTGAACGTCCAGTACACCTATAACAAGACCTATTACGAAATTTTACCTCCCACCTTCCTTGAGCAAGCTCGCAATTATGCTAATTGGGTTCAACGCAATGTCTTCACCGATAGCACGCAAAACGCCGTCGGCCAAAGTCAGTTTATTTCCGGCGAAAATGCGCACTACTAACGTTGCCACAGTTGCCATTCGCACTCTCCTCCCAGAGATTATCTGGGCCTTGGGTAACATGACCCAGCCTTCTAACAAAGTCAAAATGTCGATTCAGCAGATCGATTATAAGCCATTCATCAGTTTGTTCAATGTCACAAATGCCACCTTGTATGACCCTGACATTTCTGGTATCGGTTAGTACCAATAGTGCATGATCACATCACCACAGGCTGACGCTCAGTTCACAGCCGACTATGCTTCTGCTGTTGCCCTCGAATTGTCGCAGAACTCACAGGGTCAACATGAAGTCAGCCTAAAGTTCAAGAACGGTACTCAAGACAGCGAGTTCCGTCAGTTGCAAATGTTCGGCAACACGAGCATTACTCTCGATAGTTTCATATCCCAACTTTTCGTAAGTTACTCTTGATAGCATGTACGATCTTTTGCTCACTGCTTCATTAGTGGATCACAATCAACTCGACCAATAACTGGTGCTTCTCCTGCAATCAGACTATCCAACGCGGATGTTCTGTATTTAACTACAGTAACGACCCGTTCTTGAATCCCACCTCCGCTGCCGGTTACTAGATGCCATAGAATTGACATTGTAAATTAAAGCAAGCTAATTACCTTTATGTTTCAAAAATACCCAATAAATACTTGCTTCTCCTTTTATTTACATAACTTGAACGATGTCGGAATATTCAACTTCCGGTGGATGGGTCAAATCATGAGGCTGCTTTTTAAGGTGATGTAATTACCCTCGCCCCTGCTTTCACGGACGAATCTCTTCCCCAGACTTTCCCCTGCTCCAACGAAAGCCAATGCTCCCGTTATACTGATGTGAGAGACACGCTTACAGTTGTACAGCTTTTCCTCCCGTATTTCCGACTTGCATGTGGGGGCTTGGGAGGCTTGGGTTTGAATCAGGAAGAAACGGCAGCACATCCAAGGGAGATTACCGTGTAAACTATAATCGACGAGAAAGATCATGTACTACAACACTCGCGATCCGAGGTCTTTCGCGATTGTCGTGTTTCGCAGTCGATCACGATGAATGTTATTTCAGATTACACATAGCCCTTTGACTGGCCGACAGAGCTGCTTGACTTAAAGCAGTTAGGTTTTCCTTGGCCATAGTGTGTATCGTTGATCTCCTCGTGGGTCGTGGACGGAAAACAGGTGTCCCACATGGTTTCCGCGAAAGGCACCAGGCCTGTAGGTAGTCCTCTAGACGTTCGTCGAATGACGAACTCTTGGACTGCGACCCGCTATGCCACGCAAGAGGATTGGCCGCGCTATCCGTGTGCTGAATCTACGCCGTCCAAATCACAAGGTTTTTCGTGATAACCCCTATCCACAAGAGGTGTTCGATTTTAGTTTTAGTTTCTGCGCGCATGCACAAAAGGTCGTGCAATTTCCTGCATGTCTTTCATTATCCGATAGTTTATTCGCAAGCCCGCAGTACAATGTGGCGAATATAAATTTGGACAGTGTCCACTGCGATTCAATGATGGAGGCACGCGATAGGAGTGAGCGCTCTATATATTATTTTTCGACGCTCCGCTACTCATCATCTCCGCCGCTTCGCTAATTATGGTGCATGGACAATGTCCACGGATTTGACAGCCCAACGCAATGTGGTTGTCCTACCCATGAGGCATGAGATTCAACTTCAAGTACATCACCTTGTGGAGTCCCTCATTCAGAACGACAGCGACTCAAAGATTCCACTGGACATTGGTAGTCTAAATCCGCGGTTTTCCATGTTTGTTTACCTCGGGAGACCCACCTGATCTTGCTCAATATTTCGGTCCATGGTGAAGGCGTGGTGACCGACCTGTTTACAAACAGTCTGACTCTCATAGACATAGTACCCTTTCAATGAAAAGATACTGTTGCTTACACAATGCCTTGGTTCGCAAAGAGTGCTGCTCCATGGAATAGTGCTGCTCAATCGGCGCCCGGCAGTCTAAAAAGTTCGAATGTGATATTCATTGGTGGCGACTTGAAGTACTATCTGGTTTTCAAATTAGTAGTAACAGAAGACACTTCATCTTCCTCCTGAAGAAGGGATGGTCCTGCTTGCTCACCTGTTGGCAAGTCCCTTTATCATCGACGCACCCACAACCTGAGAGATATTTCGCCTCGTTGACTCCTCATGCGCGTTAACTTTGAAAAGAACATTTCTTCAAACGCGGTTGTCACTGATCACGTGCTTTGTGACTATTGTCGACGGTGCATATAATGAAGTTTTACTTGCTGATTTACTCATGTAAGTTTCCTTCTAGGTACGGTTGAAGCTGTATACAACTACAAGGCACATCATGCACATCTCCAAGTAGTCGACGTTGACCCGGCATGCATGCAACGATGTCATGGCTATTTCAGGCGAGCACCGCACTTCCGCCCCTCCGAGCCCAGGAACGGAATGATTGCTTGAGAGTTAGGCAAATGATTGAAGCGACCCTAAAGCACAAGCTCTTGTCAACGGCTGCAACAGACACCCCGATGCTATGCAAGGACGCAGAAAGGCGCGTCAATCGCTCGCAGCTAGTGGACGTCACAGAACGGAGCCAATCGGCGCTCACGTCCGTGCCGTGAGAGAAGATGCGCACTGCCAGGATAGCGTCCTGGTCGCCTGAAGGACGGCTAGGTCGTCGGGGTGGAACCACCAACGGATCCGAGTCGTAAACTGCTTGACTGCCGTTCCTGTTGATGGAGGAGAGGGAAAATGGGCAACTTTTCCTTAACGCGGAAACTGGTAGAGATGTGGTGCCGGGTGTAACACGTCAAGGATTGGCAGGAAGAACCCTACCGCACTGCGCGCTGGAGAGCACGTTCCTGGAGGCGGGGAACCATGAGAAGTGCACGTGTCGCTACTCCGACGTCACGTTTATGCTGCCGATTGTACGCGCGTGTGAGAGTTTGTGGGGCACGCCATCGCGTCATGACTATGTAGAACCTGAACTAGTTCCGCCAGACTACTGATTCGTTCTGAAAGAATTTTTGCTGTCACCCCCCGTGGAATCTTGAGTCGTTTCATGGGATGGTTTCCTTCACGATTATCAATTATCTGTGTACTAGTCAAGTAACGGACTTGTCAAGTATACGTTGTATCATAGTGCCTACCCGAACTATAATTAACACTATTTCCGCAGCAACTTGGATGTTGCCTGCCTTTCCATTCCCCGTTACAAGCCTCCCACGTGCAGCAGCAGCCCTTTCCAAATACATGGTGGCAATCCTTGGCCTTTTTTGTAGTCCGGCCACCCACAGAGATCCATAGCATCATGCTCATAATAGACGTGCAGAATGAAAGTAGATAGTTACACTATATAACAGCACTGTACCCACAGCAACGAGTAACAATAGGGAAAAGCAGTCCTAAAAATTCTCTGCACATGATAAAACGGGTCAGTTGAGCCTGGTAACGAAGGGTAAAACAGGAACGCACCCTTTCCAAAGAAGAACCGTGTGCCCTTGGGATTAGAGTATTTGTTGCTCATCTGGTGGAGCTGCTTGGATAGTACAGGAGGGCCACAGAAGAACTGGAGGGGGATGAGTGAGCGGACGTAACTGACAAGTAAGAACAAGATACGCACAACGCCGACGTCGGTCTCGGGGTGCCTATCAACAATGGAACCGAACACCCTGTCCCAGTTTGGCCTGCCGTAATGTGTGGGAGCACGTAGAGAAGTGATAGCGTCCTTCTCTGCACCGACGTCTTGGACCTATGAAAAATAGAATAGATACATAAATACTTCCGAGGAGCGGGAAATCAACGTACGATGATGTTATTCATGTCGTCGTCCTTGATCTTCGCAGTGAGGTAAATGTTGATCTCAATCCTGTTATCCGTGTCCTGCTCCTCGATGGCGTGCAGTAGCGAGTGGAACCATTCTGCGCTGCCAAAGTCGCGGATGACCCAAGTGAAGTAAACCTTAGAGAGGCGGGTGGGCTTGGAGTTGTTCACATTGTTCATGCGATACCAAATCGACTTCAGGATTCTAAATGGATATGGTCATTGATGTCATCAAGTAAATGGATAATGTGTATACGCACGAAGCGAATGGTGTGACACCAATACCAGCACCAACCAAGACGACAGTCTCGTAATTCAAGAAGTCTTCGCTGGCACTACCGAACGGACCGTCAACCATGACACGAGGGAGTACTCGGTTGAGCGGCGGGTTTGTGTTGGTGCCGATAACCTTCCCACCACTGGAGTCGACATCTTTGGATTCTTTAGAGTCGAAGTCACAGCCGACAGCCTTGGCAAGCGCAGAGGTGAAATCACCGACAACACGGATGTGCACAGAAATGTAGTCCTCCTCAGGTGCGCTGCAGTATTATAAGCCTTGACTCGCAGAAAAATTAAATTGAAGAGTTGGCTTACCTCGTAAGCGTGAAGGGATGCCACTGGAAGTAGGAAATCTCTGGGCAAGAGATGAAAATATATTGTCCTGCCCTTGTAGTTGTCTTCTCTTTCTTGATCTGGATTTCAATGACTTTAGACGGGTGCTGGATGACCTTGGAGATGTACGTCTTGTGACGCGAGCGAACTTCGCGCAAAATCCGTTCATACGTCCAAATAAGGCCCCCGATAAGCCAGTATCGCTAAGGTCTTCGTTCAGGGACAGCCCAAAATTCGCCTGAAAAAATCACATACCCAGAAGACACCGATAGAGTTGAAGGAACAAAAGGGCTGTCTGTCTGGCTTGATCATGCACCAGACGCCGTGCAACTGCCAAGCGAGGAAAAATACGACGAATAGATGGTGCGTGTACCAAAATCTCTCAAAATTGGCACGGCGTCTTTTCTCCATAGCGAACCAGACCATGGTGCCTAGGGCAGCAGTCATAATCCAACCGGTAGCACCTGGGCCAGTGGCAAAGTTTGCTTCCAAGAAAACGACCACACGCTGACCGGTGGTAGTCGCATTTGGATCAGCAAGGGCAAGTTCGTAAAAGTTGTGCATGTGAGCAGCGATGTGGATAACGGTAAAGACGACCATAGACCAAGCGGTTGCCTTATGGAACGTTATGTTCTTGTCAAATGGGATGAACTGGTTGAGGGGTGTTCTCCGAAGGAGAGAGATGAAGTTTCGACAGACTGGTAAGAGGATGAAGATGACGTCGGTGTGTAGTACAAGTGCTGCAGATCTGGCAATAGCTATTTGAATGTTAGGAGAGAGAGAAAGAGCAAGATGGTTTCAGATGCTTACCATAGGTGACGCCAAATGTTGCGCGGGCGCCGGTGAGATCATCACTGAGCTGGTAGTTCATGAAGCCAAATGCAATAACAAGCATGTGGAAGAAGATCCAGGCAAAGAAAAATAGGCGCTTTCCACCTTCGTTAATCATCCACAAATCGAACTTTTGGCCGAGGGTACGAGGACCGTTAGGGACCGTGGCAGCATGAGGAAGTGACTGCTGGATACCCTGCAGGCGAAGGCGTTCTGTTTTATTACGCTGGAGGTGGTTTGGGATAGCGTTGAGGGCATAGTTGTCGTCTGTCTCGACGAAGGGGTTCTGGTCCTTGAACGGGTTACGATCCTTGAAATCAAAACCGGATGACCGTTTGAGAGACATGGGTGCTCCGGTCAAAGGTAGGGGGCTATAAATTGCGACCTGCGCGATTAACGAAATGAAATGAAGGACCCGCCTGAAGTGTAAAGAGACGGTGATCGTTTTCAAGGTGGTGATGGCATATGGTGAGCTATCTATCCTTTGTATTCATTGACCATGACTAATTCCCACGCTAAAGATCCGAATGCTTACGTTATCGCTTCCATCGTTACCTCCGTCCTTGAAACTACAAGACGCTCGTGCAGTGCACCTGATCGCACATCAATGAGTACTCAATACCGGCGTTATCAGATAGCGGCCGTGTGGTGAGCAGGCTATGCTTTGCTATGCTGCATGAGCCTGCCGTGGCACCGCCCTCGTTCTCGGGACATTTGATGTACGGAGACAGAAAGACCAGGGGAACCTACCTGATGGGACAGGAGTCACAGGACCTGACAGGACGGGGAAAGAAGCGAACTCAGGTCCAACTCTGTCCCACGCCGCGGCACCAGGAGTCCCATCAATCATGGTAGTTGTAAGAGGCTGCAAGCAACTCCATCACCACTCAATCAAATATTGATGCAGACAGGCCATCCAAACGCCTCCGTATGCCCTACAGCTAGGGTTGAGTTGGCAGATATCTGATTAGCGGCCGCTCTCGATCAGTCTCGATCACATTCATTCGTTGGATTACTGCGGACGGTGGGCCCGGGCTGGTCTGTGTATTTCTACAATCGAGAGGTCCCACAGGGTCCCACTTGAGACTGCAGATCTTTCGCTAGACTACCAATAGTGTCAACGCCATCTGACTTCCCCGCAGTTACAGAGTGTCAAGGGGATCCATTCGCTTGTAAACTGTTTCCTACGTTTGATGGCGGAACAACATGATGTGCTATTTATAAATAGTGACCATTCAAAGCAGACTGGCGGTCCCAGAAGCATTGCAAGAGCTGAAACGTCAACCATTAAAACATAGTATATGACCTAAAGCATTAACAACGTTTGGCCGATGTAATTCGGTGCTTCGCTGTTTTGCAGGAACGTTGATATCCCTAAAGAGAAGGTACCGCTGGGCTACATGATGTCGACGACTAGAGAATGCTACTCGGTGCGTGAAGACGTGCACACCGCAGGCGATGCGAGGACATACTGATATTCGTCGCAGCGGTAGTTGACAAGTTGGAGTTGCGAGGGGGTATCACCCTGCGTTACCCGTCAGTCGTAAGGTATTCCGTCAAGATCAAAAGGAACGTGCACGTTTTTGCACCATTCGTCTGGTATAAATGGATGGGCTTTAGTGACGTTGTCGAGCATAACATTCCACACGACAACATTTCGAACGTACCCTGTAAGGTGGAGCGTGATTCCGGATGCATTCGGGCAGCACTTGCCAGTACCGCCTCCACCACCTGTTGGAGGCGATCCGTTGTCTGTACCATC